>VZSE01015150.1:2077668-2114062 GCA_013398275.1 Promerops cafer
AAAAAAAAAAAAAAAAAAAAAAGATTAGGAGACAATGACATCTGCTGGCATTGGAAAGAGAAGGCATCAAAGCAGCACATCCTGACCAGGGGAGGGCTTTGCTTTCCAGCTCCCTTTGGGCTGTTCCATGATGCTGGGAACCTATTCACCTATAAAACAACACGGGGGAAGGCACTTGGACTTATTGCTGTGGTCAGGAGCATCAGGCACCGTGGGGAGCAGAGCTGCTGGTCCTGCTGGTGCACACAGCCGGGGCAGGAGGCTGCTGCACGGAGAGGGAAGCTCCTGACCAGGAGCTGCTTCCCTGTGGGCACTGTCAGAAAATGTCCTGAGACCCTTCTGCAGCACCAACTGCTTCAGCCAAACATCCTTCCAGAGCTACGGTGTCCTGGAAAGCACAAAAGGAAAAATGGCAATGTTTTGTTTTATTCCCATGGTGTGATGGGATAGATCCCTCTTCAGACATTTCTCTTGGAACTCTCTGTTAGCTCTGTGCTACATGCAGTATACAGCATCTTCCCTCTGGTGATGTCAGAAATCTTTAAAAAATAAATCCTACCCGTTCAGTTTTATTTTTGTGTTTGTTTTCTTTGTTTGGGTTTTTTGTTTTGGTTTTTTTTTTCCTCCAAGTTCAGGACTGCTTATCCAACATTTCCAGTCTCATTTGTTTGGGGATCACAAGACTGGACTGAAAATCATAACATTTGCATTGAATATTTTAGGAAGATTTTTCTGCATTTGCTTTACAGCTTTGATTAAGATTCATATACTAAATCCTTCTGCAATCTCTTAAATCTCCAAGTGTCATGTAATCACATCCCTCTAGCAGGAGAGATCTAAGGAAAATATTAAATAGGAGATGTTATGAATTAAAAATTGAGATTTTTAGCACTGGAGAAAATGGAGCCACTGTTTTGGGGATTTTTTTAATATTTCTTTGGGGGCCCAAAAACCAAATGAAAATACCAAAAAGAAAACTTAGACTTCAGCTGGTCTGGGACTGCAGTGGTTCCTAATGCTTCCCAGAACAGAAGTGGGAGAGGTGTTAAAGAGTTTGGCTGCAGTACAATAATGTCCCAATGTGCTTGTGGCATTTGATTTGATCCCTCCGACTCAGAACAAAGGGAGAGTTGATTACAATACAGGCAGCAGGCTCCAAGTGCTTATTATTTAGTCTGTGGTTTCCACTTGGTGTTCATCTTTATTACAGTTTCTTTCTTGCCTTCTGCCACTTGCCCTCAGCTCCAGAGTTTACCTGACTAGCTGCTAACTGCTAAAATTCACTGTTTTTTTCTTTTTCTGACCATCCTTCAAATGTTTCTTTTTGCCAACTTGCTCTTCCTGTCCTAACCTGTGTTAGAGAAATGTTCTCAATGGGATATAATAACACAGATGTGAATCAAATGGATGCATTAGGATTATGGTTTCACTTCACACATAATTGCACTGGTTTTGTGTGGGAAATGTAATTTACTTATTTGCGAACTGGGGAGTGTGAAATTCTGTCTGTGGTCTCTGTCAGTCAGCTGTCACCCAGCAGGTTTTGCTGTTGGTTTTGTTCTTTCTGTTGGTGTGGGTTCTGTTCATTTTTTTGCTCCAAATCCAACCTGGTCACTTAGTTAGCACACTGTAGCTGGGTTTGTAAAAGAAACGTGTTGGAGTGTCACAAAAAGGAATCAAAAAGATGGAAGCTCTCCAGGCCCAAATGCTTTGAAAGCTCCTCAGCAGACAAGAAAAGAGTTGTTAGCATTCCCAGCACGCTGGTGGAAATGCATTATATATTGTTGCCACGTCAGTTTGTAATATTGGTACATGGCTTCTGTGCCTTGCTTGGGTTTGTAATTACATTTAAATAATTTAACTCCATTACACCACCATGTCTAGTGGAAATGTATGATTCTGTAGGAAGACGTTTCCTTTCAGATTGATCTAATGACTTCAGAAAATGCTGCTGCTATTAACGCTTGTTAACTATTGATATGCAAAAATAAAGCTGTTAGCAGCGCAGTGGAAGACATTAACAAATATGCTCATTTCCAAGGATATTTTTGAGAGCTATTTGATAACTCATCACTTGATTTGTGTTCTGTGTCAGATGGCCTTAATAGCTTGGCTAGTTGTATTTTGCAGATCAAAGGTAGCTTTTATCAAGATCAGGCTGAAAGGGTTCCAGCTGATGAGTGATTGAAGCCATCCAGTGAAATACAGAAATTGTCCTACAGTTAGGCAATACCCAGCTCAATTCTTGGATATCAGCAAGTTTTTTTGGACTGCAAGGTTCAGGTGAAGCTGGAGAAGGTGGTAGAGTACATGCAGTAGGTTTTTTTTTTGTGTAGGTTTACTGATAGATTTATGCTGGATATGTAAACAACAGCACAGCTTCATAAATGCTGAAATTCATCTCATATTTCACTTGGCATTTGCACAAACACCTTAAAGTTGTTTTCCAGTCTTCTGATAGATTTGGTTTTGGTTTTAGTTTGGATTTGTGGTTTTGGTTTCTTTTTTTTTGTTTGTTTTGTTTTGGTTGGTTGGTTTGTTTTGTTTTTTGGTTTTTTGGGGGGTTTTTTTGTTTGTTTTGTTTTGGGGTTTTTTTGGGTTTTTTTTTAATTATTGAAAACACACTACCACAAGTGGGAGTCTGAAAGGCTACACCCCTCTTGCAGAATGTGACACCAGAGAAATTCCACATATCACAGAGATGTACCCTGGTGGCAAGGTGTGATTCCTTTCTTGTGTTCACACTAAATGAGCCCATGTGCAGGCTCACAGTAGGAACTGAGTAGTAAATACTCAGGAGCAAGTTTCCCCTGTAATGCCAGTGGGTCTGTGCTCAGCAGCAGTGGAACAGTTTATGGAGAGCTAGAGGAACTGCTCAGACACTTAGCAAATCTGCTGCACCTCCCTGTCCTTCAGCTGCTGATTCATTTCTTGCTGTCAGTCCATGGAATGGGCACTGGACTATTCTCTCTCCTTCTATCTCTGAGGTTCCATTTCTGGGTTTCTTTGGCTTTTTGCTTTCCCTTTTCCCAACCCCTTTATTCATCCCCATCAAATCTGCCTGCCTCTCCCAATCTCCTTTAATCCTTCCTTTCCTTTTGATTTAATTTCATTTCCTTTTCTAGAGTCTTTTGAATGCCTTCCAGGCTTTTTGTTCCATTTCTGTGAGGGAATTCTTGTGAAGGTCTCGGGTTTGCAGTGCTCTGTGCAGATGATGTGCTCTGGCACCAGGGTACAGCAGCATCCTGTGCCTCCCCCCAGCAGTGACAGGCTCACATTTGTGTGACTGGAGGAAAAGAACCTGTCTGGATCAGCTTTTCCAGTCCATTTATCATAAAATACATTTCCTTCTTCTTGAAAGGCTTCTATGGGGCAGAGAGAAAAATCAGACATATATGAAGCTAAGTGGAAATTATCTCACTGAAATGCCAGGATTTTCTTTTATTTACCAAAAGTGTTCTTTTTTTTTAATTTTTTCCTGTTTGTTTTCTAATTTTGCCACTAGTGGTGAAATTAGTGGATTCATATAAGTTTTTCTACCTGCTAATGGGCATGGCTGAAAAACCCTGAAGGTTTTTTTTTTTTTTAGCATGTGCCTTTAAATATTTCTCTATAAACTACCTTGTGGTTTTGTTGTTTTTAAGCTAAATGGTAGCCATCTAAATTACTGACTTTTTATTTCCCCACTGAACTAAACACTTTCATCTGCTTTAATATAATCAATAAAAAATACACTTTGATTTGGAGGAAAAGAGATGATTTAGTGATGTTTGGAAAATGAGGACAAATGGCCATCTCACCCTGTTGTCAAACACGTTCCTTTGTTTGATTGAAAGTGTAGATATTTTCACTGTACGTTAGCCGTGTGCTTAATGAAATGAACCTATCCTTACAGCTCAAAACTCCATATAAATTACATATTGTTATAGTTGCTATGGCAAATAATTACCATTATTTAATGATAACTTATGAAACCATTAAGTATCAAGGCAAAAGTAGTTGCTAAAATGCAGAGTGCTATTTCTCAGTGGAATAAACTTAATGACAGAACTAGATTATTTTTTTTTTCTTAATTGTTTGGCTTTGTATCTGTTTTGAATTGTGTACTTCTGAAATATTAATGGGTGTACAAGGAGACAGCTTGATTTGGACATAGAATATACCTGTGTGTACTCTGTAGTTCTGCTTCTTGGGGTTTCAAAGATGCTCTTCATTCATCCTTCTCTCTCTCCCATCTGTTGGTGTTAAGAAACTGTGCCATTACTTTCTCATAAATTATCCCTGCACTGCTTCAGGCTTGTGTAGCTGGGGCTCACCTCAGTAAGGTTTTCCCCTCTGATATCAGAGGGATTTGGATATTTGTCATAAATGGCATTCTGAGTTACAGCTGAGGAGACAGCATTGATACAAGTGCTTGATGCTGGCCTCTTTAAAAAAGGAAGATTTTCTCTCGTGCACGAATCTTTTGGGATTGTTCGTGGAAATCAACAAACAAAAATTTCTTGCAGAAATTTTCTAGCTAAAATGGAATCATTGTAGTTTACTCAGGAGGGGAACAGATGCAACCACATGGGTAGGTATAAGTAGAAACACTGAGAGCTCAATATTACTTTGAGGAAAAGATGGAGATGAATCTTAGGTGTATATTACACAGTCAAACCCAGTAGTAATTTTAAGATTAATTCGCCTCCCCATTATTGATACATGCCACATTTCCCCTGAGTTGAGTTGAAGCAAACCCTGTTTATTTCTTGCCTTTTCTCTCCCTCCCTCAACTTTTAAAAGGTGTCTAATGTGGAGAGAAGTCTGGAGCTGAGTGTTATTCAAATAATGGATCCATCCAAGGCATTGTGTACAAATAAACGGTGCTAGGAATAATTGCAGATTTTGCACAACTCTGCCAGAAGTGTGGCAATTGCAATGAAAATTCAGTGTGTGCCTGTGAGTGTGTTGTGCAGTGTTGTTCCTCCTTGACAACAAATTATTTACACGATTTTGCTGTGGTAAAAGTCACTGGGTGCTGTTTTATCAGGTACTCTCTGGTTCATGAGCAAACATTTCTGGAAGAGGTGGTTGCTACCAGGGGATGAACTCACTTCAGTTAATAAAGATGAACCAGCTTTGCCAGAGACTACACAAACACCAGGTATCTTGGAATCCACACTGTCTCTTTCAGTTTTCCATGTTGGGGATTGTCCAGGCTGGCTTCTGCTCTCCAGGAGCTGGACAGGATTGGCATTTGTAGGTTCTGCTCCTACAGAAGTGGTCCCGGCTCGTTGCTCATCAGTGCACTTTGTTCATATCTCAAATATCTGAAAGGATATTTCACTCTGAAGAGTGAAAATTTCATTAGGAAATGTGGCATTTAACCTAATCAATTAAAGAGCTTAGATTTGACAAGGATTAGAAATTTACAGCATGTAAATAGAATTATTAATTACCTAAGATATTGTTTATGAACATTCTTGATCCTCCTGCTTCAGAGTGTAAACTACTTAGTAGGCAGTGCTGAAAAATTACATCATTTTATGGTAGGAGTTTCTGGAAAAACTGTGAGTGAACACAATGAAAGCATTAACACATTATCACACACGTGATATTGATAGATCAGCACAGACATCATTGGCTCTTGGTGGGAGGCTGGGCATGAAAAAAGCTGGGAGAAATAATCCCAATCAACTGGAGAACTAAACTGGGGTGAGAGCAGCTCTTCAAGGGGAAGGGAAACTTGAAAAATTCGATTCCACTTTTTTTTTTTTTTCTTTAGAAATGACATCCGTAAGAATGGGAGATAATTAGATGTGTATCTTAAAGAGACCTTTCCCAGCAGAGACCACTCCGTGAGCGTTTTAGGCACAGGCAGTGCATTCCTCTCTCTGAAATGTGAAAATCTTCATCGTTTTTCAGGCATTAAAAATAATGGCTTCAAAGAGCCCTGTGCAGTGGGGTGGTGAAATCGGGGCTGGCTCTGCCGCTGCCCCACAGCCCGGAGCACTTTGGCTCCGGTGGGAATGAGGGTGAGGAGCGGGCAGCAGCTGGCAGTGGCCAGACCCCTGCAGCAGCTCGCCCTGCCGTGGGACAGGACAGGCAGCCCCATTTCCGCAGCACGGTGCTGCAGCGTGGCCAGGACTGGCCTCTCGCCGTTTGGCTTTGCCCTGCAGAGCCCCGTGCTGCTTTTGGCTGCCTCGATCCCTCCCCTCGGCCGTCTGCAGCCTGAAGGATTCACTGGCTGGCTCGGGAGAAGTCCAGGCTGGTGACCCCAGGGCTCTCAGGGTACACTGGTCCTGTTCACAGAAACGCCCCGTGGGGAGCAGCCCCGTCTGCTCACTGGGCTGTGCTGGGAGCCCACTCTGAGCCTCCGTGGTTGTTTGCACTGCCAGAGCTTCCTTAGGAGCTCACGGATGTGATGGGAGCAAAGGGGAAGATATGCCAGTGTTAAACTAATTAAAAATCTTATCATCGTAGTGTCGCTCCTGAGGTTGAATTCCCAGGGCCACCAGGCCTCTGTGCATGGTGTGTCTGTGCAGGTGTTTGTGCAAAGCTCAGAGTGTGTCTGTGCTAATCCTGGAGAAACGGGACACTGCAAAGTCACCGGGGACTGCAGACAGGATAATATTGTGGGTAAAGGTAATAAAAGAAAATAACTGACTCCTCCTTTCTTCACTGTCACAGGGAGTGTAGAACAGGGTTATATGAGGGGTAGTTCACATCAATTATTTACCTAAAACAGGATAGAATGCAAACTTGGGAGAACAAAAATGTGGTTTTTTCTGTCCACATGCAAATAAGGTGACTTAAATATTATTTATCTGCTTCTGTTTCTCTGGTCCTGAAATACCAGGAAAGCTCAGCAGACATCTGAGTTCATGCAGGTTAAGGACTGCTGCCTTCCTGGCTGCAGACCTGGCTGGGGTCAAGGCTCTGGAGAGAAGCAGGTTCCAGGACTCTGGGTGTGGTGGTGGGAGAATAATCTCCTTCCCAGCTTTGTCAGGCCCTCCAGCCATCCCACAGGGGATGTGTGCAGGGTGTGTGCAGGGTGCTGATCTGCCAGACAGTTTGTGGGTCACTTCATTGTGAGGAATATAAAGGTACCGAGAAGCAGCAGAAAATCAGAGCAGCTTCCTAAGATGCAGGATGAAAAACAAGTTTGGCTTAGCCAAGGTCACAGAAGTGACACTGGAACAGGTAAAAGATGGCAGGCTGCATCTCCACTGCACATTCCATGAGCTCGTTGTCTTTCTCTGTCTCACTATATTTTTTTTCTCAAGTATAAGATCATTAAAAGTTACACTAAGTGAATAATTCTTCTAATTATTTGTGTCAAAGTCACGGATTGATATTATCACTCATGTCTGAAGCTCCCTTACCATTATTTTAAATTATTTTTCTAATTGTCTCTTTGCTTTGTTAAATAATTGTCATGATAAGGCTTTGCAGGGCTTTCCAGATAAATGAGAAGCACAGAATGCTTTATGTGATATGTGATTTTTTTTGAAAGTGCCTGACCCAGGCTTTCAGCAATTCTGTAAGCAGGCAGTGGGTGAACACAGTCTGAATTCCCAGCTGCACATCTATCTGTTTATGTAATTTGCTGTTAATTTGGATTGCCTGCTTTTGTCAACAGGCTCTTAGACCTTCAGTTGTGAAATGCTGGCTTGGATTCTGTGGCTCCTCTCTCTTTCTGCCAGTGGTTCCCAGTTTTTCCCTTGGCAAACTCTTCTAGTCAGTCAGTGACTTATTTTGGTAAGAGTTCTCTGGCTGGCTAAAATTTTTTTGGCATGATTGAAATCAGTGCAAGGAGTAGAGGAAAGAAAGTGGAAGACAACTGTTTGTAATTGTAATTTACTGTGATTCAGGGACCCTCAAGCTCAGGCTGCAGTTAAACCCCATCACATCTGCAGTCAGTAAATAAAGTCCTAATGAGAAATTAACAGTGTTGCAACCATTCCAAGCTTTGTATTCCCATGGAACTATAAACTCATACTCCTCCAATATCCAGAAGAACATACCAAGATGAGAAATCAGTAAAATTATGTTAATCTAAGTTAGCACTTAAATGTCCACTGAAGTTTGCTTAACTGGATGGTCTAATTTCAGCTCCTCATGTACTTGCAGTTAAGTCTTTCGTAAGTGCTTTATTTAGATGTGGATGATGTTTTTCCCATCGAGCATTCAAGCAGAATGTGGAATTTAACTCCTACAATTGCAGTAGATTTTACAGTTTCTCCTCCTTACTGAAGGGAACTGGAGTTATTTTCTTCAATTTTCTTGTGTTACAAGCAGGAATTAGCTTATGTTTGTTAATTACAGCACTAATCTTTCAGTAGTTCATTCTTTTTCCGTGTGGCTTTTCATTCTTCAAGTGTTTTTACTGGTACAGCATCTTGGTGTTCTTGTGGGTTTTTTCCAAGTATAGAGAAGACTTTGAACTCAAAGGGGGGAAGGCATGAGTAACATCTAAAAGAGGAATTAAAAACTGTGCTAAACACGTTCTTGCCAGGACAGGAATCATTCCTCCATAAAGGACTCGGGGGAAAAAACAGCATTTTACCCTGCTTCAGGGCTGGCAGCCTGCATTTGCTGCCCTGATGTCAGTGAATGGGAGCCCATGCACTGCTGCCTGCCACGTCCCCTCGGATTTATCCCATCCACCCAGCTCAGAAAAGGCACCAGAGCAGCTGGGAAGAAGTGTTATAAAGTGTGACAAACCCTGTTTTCCCAGAGGAGTTCAGCTGCCACAATGCATATTTTACATCCTTCTCTGATGTAATGAGAGGTGTGAGTTCCTTTCTGATGTTACATTTTGGAGCTGGCTACACAGATTTGGCCTTGCCTGGAGCCAGAAGATGTCCATCAATGTGAGATGCTTTATTTCGGGTGAAGTAGCAACAAATCTTTTGCAGCTGGAAAGAAGGGCTGGGTTTCCTGACTCACTTAAACCCCAATTTGTGAAGAAAGGGCTCAATGAGCACCCCGTTAATTTTGCAACACAGTGTTGTAGGTTGATAAATATTCTGGCTGAATAGAGTGTGCTAATGAAGTCCATCAAAAGTTCCAGGAAGTATTGCAGGAATTCAGAATAAAATAAAAAATTATCTGAAAGTATCTGCAGAGGTAAAACCAAAGCCCATGAAAGCACAGCTCTGCAGGAAGTTTAGCTAAACTGAGAAATACCTAGCACAGGAAATGATGATATAAAATGAGAGTTTAAAAGAGAGAAACTAGAAAATGCCCCCTTTTGAATAAGTTAGCCAAGAAAATGATATTCCTGATCTTTCTCTGTTATATGTAACCTGCTCTGTGTGGAAGCACACACACTTTATTTCTGTTATAGACTGAGAGATGACTGTACACAAGCTATACAATGTAAAACCAGAACTGGGAGGTTGCCTTTTTTATCATTATTGCTTTCCTTTTCAAGAGGCAAATAGAGTTTTTCAAATGATCCCACAAGGAACATCATTACAGGAGAAAAAATCTAAGTAAAATATTATTTCTTCTCACAGCAGGGCATAACTAGCTAAATTTTTTTTAGTTGTGAAATCTGATTGTAATAATAGAGGAAGAATGCTTTGAGAAGCTGCTGGGATATAAGTTTATGGGGATCTGGCAACTCTCAGCCATATACCTGGAAGACATTTATGTACATGAAGCCTGAAGAGAAATTACAATAATCAATTGTATTGTTTTCCCCTCACATTTCAGGATGCAATGCAACATCCAGAATACCACAAAAATATCAAGTGAGGAGAAAGGGACGCCTTGTTAATTCATCTAACTAAATTCTAATTTTCAGGCCCTTTGTTTGGCTGGGGAATAGCACTGGCAGGGTAGAAGCTGCTGGCAGAGAAGTTCATTTCTTTCCCAGAAGAAAAGAAATCAAAGCAGCTTTGCACTGATCAGCTGGCCCAGGCTGCTGGATCAATGGCTGGCAATTTGCAGGGCTGTGCTGTAGATAAGGCTGTCACATTTTGGCAGTCTCATCACTACCAGGCAGGCACATAATAGCTGATAGGTCCCTTTCAGATAAAGATGAGTAGAAGATAGAAAACTAAAGAGAAAGGGGAGTGAAAGGGGGCTAAAGGTTGAAGGGAAGGTGACAAATCAGTAGTTTCAGCCTCTCTTTGTGGCTCTGCTCCTTTGGTCTCCAGTTCATTTAAATGTGTGCTTGTGGTGCTGTTAATTCTTGCAATTTTCAACCCACAGAGCTGCTCGTTGGTAATTCTTTGGGTTTATGCTTTATCCTTTTGAAAATGAACAGATGTTTGCTTGAAAGTAGGGCCTCTCCCAGAGTCCCTGAGCCCAAAAGCACAGGTTTGAGATAGTCAGGATCTGCTTCAAGATGTCCAAATCCTGCCTGGTTTCCATCTTAGGACTGTAGTCTCTCACTTTAGTGTAAATATGACATTGAGTGTGGTTTTCTTGAAAAAAAGAAAGTGGACTTTTGGCCAGATCTCCTCCTGGTCCATTATTTATTGAAGCTTAGCTCTGTGGGGCTTGGGGGTTTCTCTAGCAAAGCTTCTGCCCTGGGGAAGGCAAGCTGGTAAAGAAGTGAAAAGAACAGGAAAAAAAGGTGCTTAAGTAGCAGCTGAATTATTTTCAGATGTTTCTGGGTTTAGGAAAATTGGGAAAAATAGCAGCTTCCTCTGAATTCTGCTGCTTTCCATTTTTTTAATGGCTCACTGCAGATTGTAAGGGAATCTGTTAGAGGCTGGATGACAGCACAATGAAAAGAGGTGAGGGAATCATTACCTTAATACTGATAAAGCTGCTAAATATGCTCAGGGAGATGTAGACATTTCCAAAAGCCTGAGAACACAGAGAATAAAGGATTCATTAATAAAAAAGTGCCCTGGCTGTTCTTAATCATCTTGAATCTTGAGTTTTTATTAGGTGTTCCTGACTATAGAGAATGTTCCCTAATTCAAATTTCTAGTGTTCTACAGCCTTCCAAAATCAATTATATCCAGTATAGGGAATATGTTGTGTTGTTTTTTTTTTATTTTTCCCTTTATTCAGATTTCCAGATTTTACCTCTCAGGAGGAAAAAAAATTACTATTTTCTTTGTAAAGGAACAAAAGTAATTTTTTCGTTTTCCCCGCAAAAGCAATTTTCAAATGTTTTTTATCAGTGCAATTTAATATGACTCGTTTTGGAAATCTCCATACAAATTATTTCTGCTGTTTAGTCCTTCACTGTCTCTCTTGTGAATAGAGGAAAACAACTCCTTTTGATCCATTGCAGAGAAGCTGATGAAACCCTCTGTATCAGCAGTGATGTAGAAGAACCCTCCCTAAAGTCCAAAAGGATTTGGGACGTAGTCAGCCAAGACTTTCAGACTATTTTCCAACTTGATTTAGTAAATTCTTATGGTGCATTGCACCACTTTGTTGTGACTTGATATCAGAAACACTAAAAAAAAAAAATAAAATAAGGGGGGGTGGAACTTTCTTTATTGGTACTCTGGGGAATTAAAGACCACTACCACAGTGGCAGCTGACATGGAATGTTTATTTAATTCTTTCAATTTGTTCACTTTAATGAAACACCAAAAGATTTGAGAGAGCGGTAATTAACAAGACAGAGCCTGTCTAACGAAACCAGTAGAGGAGGATATTTGTTTCAGGGATCAATAAAAGACTGGGAGTGAGGATCATACCAGCATCAGTCAGGAAAACAAATCACCTCATGCCAATCAATCGTCATGCATGAATCTGTGTGGAGCATTTAAATATTGCATCCGCCGAAAGAGAAGCTCGCTGGGCTTGGAGCTATCTCCTCCTTCATTTGTTGGTCTGTCAGGTACTATAATTATACTTGTAGCATTCCTCTGCCGTGCCTTCAATAGTCATTACTAAGCAAGTCTGGTGGCATAATCTCATTTTAGGGCAAGGCTGTCCCAGAGCTCACCGAGCCCATTCCGCCGGGCGTCTTTGGATTCCATCGCCGCCCGCGTGTCCTCCGGGAAACAACACAGCCTGAGCTCCCAGAAAGAGAGAAAACAGAGCAGCCGGTGAAAAAACCTGCTCTGACAGTCCTCCTGGCCCTCCAGAGGTAGCAGTTGGACTCCCTGTTGCCACCAGTTGGCTTAGCAATTAATAATGCAGCAATTAGCAGCGAGTTTCCAGACCTCGGTGCACGAGGCAGGGTTTTATTTGTACAGCAATGTTACTGACCATAGCAGGGTGAAAAGGAATCAGCAGTGGAGAAGTTGTGTCTCAAAATAGAGAATGAGTTTGGTTGTAGGAAGAATGGGGGTAGTGCTAGAGGAAGGCAAATATGTGCCACGTGAGATTATCAGAAGCAATTCTGGACCTGATGAAATTGTTTTTCTTCTAAAGAACTTAAATCTGAAATTACATGCTTGAAAGAACAGAACTTGGAATATTTTTACCTGGAAGATGCAAATTACAGAGAAATGTTAAGGAACTGGGTTATACTGCTGCCTGTACTTGAGAATGGGATTGATAGAGAGAAGATACATCACCTATAGGTAATTCAGAGCCCTGACAAGGTTTGGTTTGGGGATTTTTTGGTTTTTTTTTTTTTTTTTTTTCTTTTTTAAAGCAGAAGGTATAGACATAATTCTTTGAAAAAGAACCTCCCACACTTAAGCTCAGCCTTTGAGCTGAGCAGTGGAGCAGTCCCAGAGCCAAGGCAGAGCTGACACCAAAATAACCAAAGGAATGTTCATGTGGAGATTGGAGCTGCAGCGACTTGTGTGGAGGATGCAGGGAGATTGTCCATGAGATTCATTTGGGTGGCTGGAGGAGGTTCAAATCTTTACTTTTTTCGATCCTTGTAGATGCAAAGATGAATGACAGTTTTGCTGCAGTTCTTGGTATATTTCCAGGAATTTTGTTCCAATGCACTTTTTTCCACTTTTTATTCTTGTCTGAGAAACAATTAGGAGATGGATGTTACAACTCTGTCTGATGTAAACCTTGTTAGGTATTCAGAAAAACTCATTTTGGTTATGGAAACACATTTTCAGCACAAATTCAGAAATTTAAACCGTCGTGTAAATCTTATTGGCCTTGTTGGGTCCAGCTACAAAAATCAAACTCAGCAATTGCATTTGCAATTGACTGGCAGCCAGAGCTGAGCTGTAGTTCTGAAACTTCCCAACCCTTATGAAGTGGCAAAAATCTCTGACTGGCTTTATTCCTGGCATGGCTTGGACTCCCAACACGGGAAATGCCTCGAGAAAGTGGAATTTGTGTGGAATTCTCAACCAGCAGCAGCCACGAACGGGAGGGAATGCAGCAGGGAGAGAGTAATTGCACCTTGGTCAAAGTATCAAAGACAAGATGATCCAGAAGTCACACAAGGTGACAAGATTTATAGGCTGGAAGCTGCAATAGATTGATGAGAGGAAATTATCTTCAGCCACTGCAAATAGTGGGTTCATGTATCAGGATATTGCCCCATCAAACTGTTGGAAGATACATGGAACAGCAGGACCAACAGGAGATTTCTTCAGTGACTACTTAGAAATGTTATTTCTTATTATTTCATCCGTGCGTAGACATGTTGATGGTGTGGTTTTTTTTAAAAAAAAAAGTATTTATGATAACACAAATAATATCTGTCTTGACAGCAAGTGAATGGGTTGTGGGAGGGTATGAGACAAGAATGTGTTCAGTTTGCAGCCTTTCCTTAGTGTAGCAGGAGAATTAATTTGGGGTAAGGGAAGACCTTACATAGTGAAAGTGATTTAGCATTCATTCAGATCCTTGAACAGATTTCAGCTGTAAAAAGAAAACAGCATCTTCCCACAACCACCAAATTGGAAGCAAAAATATTGCAAAGAATAAGGGCTCTCTGTGAATATGTCAAAAATCCAGATTTCATTAATCAAAATGAGATGCAAAACATCTCAGTCATTCAGCTGGAGAGACACTAAATACAGCTATTTAGGATTCAACCTCAGCTCTTCTGCACTAGTCACTAGTTCCTGCTCCTTGTCAGTTAAACACATCACTTGTAGGGAGTTTTAAAATTCCCAAGTAAAACAACTGGAAACTTGAATTGTACAAGACATGACTGATAAAAAGTGCATTTTTTGCAGTAGCCAAAATATGAATCATGAGAAAGAAGTGCTGCTGACAGGAAGAAAATTGAAATCTTTGAGGTGCAGTGCTGGCAAAATTTCAGAAAAGTAGACAAAGGCTTACAGCAAATTTATGTGTTTGCTCGTGACAGCCATCGGAATGATCATTATCTAAAAGATATAATTAAATGAAAGCAGTGCTGGAAGGTCATGGTAATAGAGGACAGCCATGGTCACAGGGAAAAAAGATAATCTGGGGGGTTGGATCCTGATGCTCAGAGCTATCAGTCACTTGAGACAGCTTCGAAAATTCTGTTGTATGGAGGCTATGGGTTTATAAATAAATATAAATATAAATAAAACAGAACAAATGGGTTTGTTCTGTTTTATTTAGGGTGCTGTTTTGGTTGGGGTTTTTTGGGGTTTTTTTTGGCTTTCCTTGTGTTTATTTTAGCACAGTAAACCTGATAATATCATTATGCTACTTCTGGAAGAGGAACGGATCCTCCTCCATGTTTGACAAACGATACAATTGGGAGCTCGGTGGCTGCTAAGCTGCACAGGTATTGCCCCTGCTCCAGTCTGCTTTTAGAGCTGTGGGTTGGAGTTTTAAAAACCCCACAGCCTCTGATGAGTGCACCTTACAATAAAGCTTTGTGGAGAACACATATTCTCTGCACGTGGCCCTGCATGACTGATAGTGACATTTCTTTATGGTGAAAGACATCTTTCTCTGCAATGAGAAAAAAACAACATATTCCTTTTCTGCTTCCATTAAGACTTCTCTGATTTTTATTTAAGTGCTGGTTGATTTTTTAAAGTCCTTTTTTTGTTTGTTGCTGCTGAGTTTATAAGTGAGTCTCCTTTATCTGGTATTCTTCCCTCTTCATGTTTTGCTATTTTTCTGATGACTTAAGTATTTTTCTGTAAAATCATGAGCACGTGTTCATAACATGACCAGGTACATTTTCAACATAGAGAAAAACAAAACAGGTGGGAAAAAAAACAGCAAAAAAACCCATTTAATTTGCATGGAGTGGCAGAGCAAATCAGTGTTGAGGCTTCTGTTTTCTGCTTTCATATCCAGTCATAATAAATAAATTAAGGAGCATGACTTATCAGTACCAATGAGAAGGCTGAATTAAGTTACATTATATTTTAAAGTGCATTTCCTTTGTAAAATGATCTCAGATACTGCTGTAAATATTCTATATGAAAGCATGCATCAAAATTTGATGTTCTTCTGGGGAGGTCAAATTACTGATCCACATGAGTTGGAATTCAGAAGATACTCAGCTTTTCTTTAGTGCAAAGGGGCACATCAGGCTCATTAAATTCATCCAAATTTCTCCTTATTTTTAATATTCCCTTCTTTCTTTCTCTTAGAGTGTGTACCTGCTAGACTATATTAATTACCCCGAAACAACAGACGTAAATCAAACATCCCAGCTGATTTCATCCCTAATGTCTCTCAGAACACTAATTATTAGCAGAAATTAGCAAAGGCTGCACATGAATAGGTATGCAATGAGTGAAAAAGCAAAGGCTCACAGTCCTTGTGGTGCAAGTTGTCCTTACCAGCCTCAGATGAGAGGTGCCTTCAGAGCTGGTGTGGGGCTGAGAATATTGCAGTGCCCCTGTGTCTGTGAAAGATCTGAAGGTGTTTGCCACTCGTGGGTATGTCTGAATCTTTTCCTAAGGAAATCAGGTGTGTGAGTAGCTTTGGAGTAGTTTAAGATGCTGAAAGAACAAATTTTCATCTCCTTCTCTCTGTAATCTCTCTTTTTCGTGCACATCTGTCTTTTTTACCCAAGGAGTCTGTCCTTATTGCTGAGGGCTTATGCTTGAAATTTTAGCCAGCTCTTGTCCACAATCTCAGCATTTATGTTGGTGAAACGTGTTATTCACAACACCAGTAGTGTCTAAATATCTATTACATATATAAAAGCAGTGTGAGGCAAAAATGGCTTGTTTTTATGGCATATCAATATTCATGGCAATTGTAATTGCTGTAGAAGTTGTAAAGAGAAAAGGAATGGGGAACCTATTAAACAGATAAAATATCAAGCATCTGAATTGTGAAAATGATTTAGCATCCAATCTGAGTCAATCTGTGCAGATACTGCTGGAAAGGCTTAGGGCTATTCCATCCTAAAAAAATTTTGCACGTAGTTACTGTTACTTGTAATTATTTATTTAGAAAATGTTGGGTTCCTTCCATTTGAAGGATGCAGGGAATTACACGTGGGCTCTTTCTTTTCTCCTCTGTACACGCAGAAGAACCAATGTTGGCAGAAATTGTTGTGTCACACAAATGGGAGTGTGGCTGTCTCATTTTCTCCCTGCTACTTTGAAACTGTTCCTCGCTGTGGTGTGATTGGGTGTATGACAGGTAGAGGGACTCATTTAGGACGGGAAAATACGACTGGAAAGTCTCCAGGTGTTTGGTTTGATTTAGATGCGTTTGTAGTTGTGTCAGAGAGAGAATAAACCCTAAGGAAAGCCATAGAGCTGTGATGTATTGCACTACAAGGACTGCACTAGAGCCCCTGTCTGGCAGTGTAAATAAAGACTTTTATATTTTCATTTATTGACTGCGGTGCTAAGAAAGCTTTGCATTGCCTGAAGAAGTGGCTGAAAAATAATGTATGGAAAATCTATAGGAGACACAGAGGCATTTCAGAAAGTAAAGAGCAATTGGCTATATCATCAAAGACAAAAGCATTGCTATATTCAGGCTGCTTTGATTCTCCAAGAACCTATTGATATTTCCCCTGGTATTGAGCTGCTAACAACACCTCCAGCAGAAAAGGCAGAATCTGCTCTCACTGGGGGTGAGGGGAGCTGCATATTCCATTTGTATTTTCTCAAATTACAATATCCACTGCAAAGAATGGGTCCAAGCCCTCTGCCACTGGGGCTATGAGATCTTTTGCTTCAGCTACATCAGCACCAGACTGAGTTCTGGGTTCTGTGGAAATGCAGCAGTGCTGACCCAACTCTGTTTGAGGACGAGGGCTGGAGAAGAGGCTCGACCTGCAAACCACAACTTGGTCTGATTTTTACCAAACGTGAAAGAAAATGGTACATAAAGACCATGAAAAGCTCTCACATTCCATTAAGTCTGTATTCATATTTCTCTTCATAGGCTTTTGTATCACTGAATGTGTATGGGCTATGAGATACTATGCAATACCTTCAATATTTTAATAAAAATAAGTGATTATTACATCACAAAGCAATAAAATTTGCTGGTCACTTCATTAGCTCATGAAAGTTAGCTGTTTTCTACAGAGCACATACGTTGTCCTTTGCTCTAGAGTAACTATATAATATATACAGCAGTGAATGGACCCCTGAAGGCTTTTAATCATCAAAACATGAGTCTGGAGCAGGCAGGAGCACTGGCCTGAGTTCTGCCAACTCCTGACATTGTGAATCAGCCCCTGTGGCTCAGATATCACTGCTAAAGTGGAGATGGATGTGAACAGAGAACAGCTATAGAGGAGACCACAGCCCACATTAGTCAGTCTAAAGCTGTCTGTGGAGACTGCTCCCTCCCAATCAAAATCTAGTTTTATTCATGTAAATATCAAAGGGAAAAAAACCACAATGATCTTGATCTAAAAATTCTCCAGGAATGTCTGTGAGATGTTTGTAGTTATCCCTTATTTATAGTCATTTGATGAAAGAAGGAAATAGGATCAGGATATACAGTCTGTCACAGATTCTTTGATCAGCACTATGCAGGAAATGTCACTGTCAGGAGAAATGTGCTCCAGGATCACACCAATGTGTGAGGTGTCTGTCGAGCCACAGGTGTGAAGGGGAGGGGGTGTAGGGATTTAACTGGGCATTTCACTCTGTGCAAAAAGTGCAACTCATGAAAATCAAAGATTTGTAATACTTCATTTATCAGGAAGGCATGAGAGAGCTGGGACCTTGGATTTAGATGAAAAGAATTCAAGGAGTTTGTAGTGAGGTGGGAGTCGGTCTCTTGTTCTGGGGAAGAAGTGACAGCATGAGACAAAATGTCCTCAAGTTATGCCAGGGGAGGGTAAAATCAGATATCAGGAAAAAGATTCTTCACTGGAAGGGTGATCAAGCATTGGAACAGGCTGCCAAGGGCGTGGTGGAATCACCATCCATGCTCAGTGTGGCCGTGGCACTTGGGAACGGGGTTTAGTGGTGAGCACTGCAGTGCTGGGTTAACTTGGACTTGCTCTTGGAGGGCTTTTGTGGAGGGCCTGAAGGCAGAGCTGATCCACTGGCACAGAAGCATGGCCAGTGGCTGTGCAGGAGCACTGGATAAATGGCACTTCTGTTTCCCCTAGAATGAAAAATAACCATTGCAGTCCCACTGCCCTGCACTCACCACTCAGCTGAGCAGACTCCTGCTTCCCAGGGGTAAAGCTGCTCAGGGCCTCTTTACCTGTCCAGGACATTTTCACCTGGGAACCAATTACCAGTGCTACTAATGAAATATATGTTCAATTCCATAACTTGGTGTTGTACCTTCCTAAGCCTCACACTGCAAATTCCAGTGCTTTGGAGGAAAGATGGCTTTTTAAATTAACATTCCTCAGCAAGTGCCCATACATGTGTGTAATTATGTGGTTCTAACTCCCTAAGTTTGCTTTTATCTCTTTGATTTGCACACACACATATCCAGTCACACGACACATAATCCAGTGTGCTCCTTACAAATTTATGTGAATCTTCAAGTTGTTTCAAGGAAATTAATTATGTTTGTGAGTTTGTTTAAAAAAATGGTGCTTTTTAAATCGTAAGGTTTAACATTTTATTGTCACATATGCACAGCAATAATGTTAAAGGAAAAGCACTGAGCTTTCTGCTTTCTTTCCATGGAGTGATTCTGAGTTTATCCCCGTGCACTGCTTTGCTGAGGGGGCAGACACTTGCTTAGGCCAGCAAATAACACAGGCAGGTTTGAGCCATTATCCTGCAGGAAAAGTGGCAGTAATTGCTCTGCCAATTTTAGGCTAGGAGTTGTTTTCCTGTGGCACTGGTGAGTGGGCAGTGTGGGACCTGGGGGACAAAGGGACAGCGGTGGGACAGCCCCGAGGGCCAGGACTCCTCCAAACCAGCACCAAGGTGTGCTCGGGCTGCAGCTGATAAAAGCAGTGTGAGTTTCATAATTTCAGTTTTCCTGCTGCTTCCCTGCTTTAGTCCGTTTTTCTATATTCTATTTTAGCTGGAGTCTCCCTAATTTCACAACTCCCCCGTGGTGCCCAGGATATTTTATAGCTGTAAGAATTGTGAGTTGTTGCCTTGGAAACACAGTTGTTCATGCAGCTGTTGTAACTATACTTGTTAATTTTGCTTTATCACAAAAGGTTTCAAAGCTTTTCTGTATTTGTCTGACATTTCTTGGTTCTGTAACTCTTTATAACATTCTGTTTGACAAATTGGAGGAGGAAATAGAACTTCAGCCTCACAATGTACAGCATGCCCCCATGTCCTGACTGAATCACCTGCTTTCCTGCCCTTGGAAGCCTCCAAACTCCATTCAGTCTCCTTCCTGCCTATATCAAAAAAAAAAAAAAAAAAAAAAAAAAAAAAAGGAAAATGTAAGAATTTTTGAAGATGTCTTTTGATATTCTACATCAGAGCTTCTGTGTGCAGATGCTGGGGACAGCATGAAACAGCAGCTCCCCCAGGTCTCAGACAGCTGTGGGCAGATCAGTCCTGTGCCAGCCTGGGCCTCTGCTGCTTGGGACAGGCCTGGCAGGGGCAGCAGGAGGTGCCAGGTGATGCTGGAGTGCTTTTCCCACGCGTGGCTCCTTTCCCATGGAAGCTCCTTTGGTACCAGAGCAAGACTCGCGCTCTCCCGTGCTGCCGTTGCCGCACGGGTTCCTAATCCTCTCCTTTGGGCTGCCTGCTCAAGATCAGCTCCCCGAAGCAAAAGGCATTTGTGGAGTCAGTGCTGAGAGCTGGGGCTGTTGGACTGGAGAGGAAGCACTGAGGATCCCTTTCCAGTCCAGGCCTCCTTCCGTGCCAGCTGCGGGCTGGAGCCAGAGCTCGGAGCTGGCAGGGATGCGTGGGCAGGAGCCGCGCGTTATGGAAGTTGTGTGTGTTTGCTTTTTTTTAGCCAAGGCTCCTAATTGCCAGCATATTTTCAGTGCATATACCTGTCAGCTACACCAGTTTAGCTGGCATTGCACTGCCTTTATGCTGTCTTATGGCTTTATAGCTGTATAAAAAATGGTTTGGGCTTTGTGAGTCGCTTCCTCTCTGAGCTTTCCCGTTTCCCCTGTCTGCAGCACGAGCCACAATACCTGGGGACAAGGACAGGTGGGCACTATTTCTGCTCTCTGAAAGAGGGAAGGAGTGCTGCTAAACCAATAAATAGAACAAGCTGCTAACTGCAATGTTACAGTGCTTTTGTCCCCTGGCATTGACTTGTTTTCCATGGCCCTCAGACCACTGTAACACCCTGTGCTGCTACAGTTTGTAGCTAAAGCTTTTGGAACTTTATTGTGAGATTTGAGTCCAGTCAGCAACAGAAAGCAACAGCTTTCTGGGCTTTAGGTGCCCAGTGTGGTTTGACTGGATTTGCTGTGAAGAAAGGTAACCTTACTCTGTTATAATGTAGTACAACTTTATTTTCTATTTAATTTATTCATGCGATTTCACCATAGTAAGTTATAGATTGCATTCTTTAAAACAGTTTATTAGGAAAGCTACTAAAAAGGAGAACAAACCAGAAACACCTGAGTAAGTAATAAGCAAATACAAGTGCTGAAGCAGGCAAGGAATGGATGTTTGTATTTGCTTATAAACCACCTTTACAAACACCACAGAAATCGTAGCAATTCTTTTCAAGACGTCATTATCTGATAACACCAGTTTTTCAATCCAGTTGTGAAAATTACTCAGTCACTTCAGAGGAAAAACAGCAGAACAAATAGAAAAAGACAACAGTGGACAATTAAGGAGTTTCTTGAGCTGTGGTTGAGAAGTACAGAGAACATCCTGAGGGTGATCAAAGGCACTTTTCTACCCCATTCTCTTTGGTGATTCACTTTTTGGAATAAGTGATGTTGCTGCAGAGAAGCACAAGCAATACCTTCAACCCCTTGACTACATTCATTACCCTGCCAGGGATGATCGAGGATCTGCTATTTTGCCCCAGTTTCTCATTGTATGGGGAGAGAATTTACAGAGCTCACCTTTTTTTGGCTGGGCAACTGCAACAAAGTGCATTCCTACCTTCAGAATCAGGGCAGTAATTTAAAGCAGAGGATGGTACCAGTTTCAGAGCAGCATCTGTGTCGTAGTTTTAGAAAATAATTAAATATTAAAATAAGCACAGTCTGGATTGTTGAAATGTTGACAGTTAACTAATCTGTATTTTTCTGATTTTATGACAGCACCTGAAATAGTTGCTCCTACTGATTGTGTTGAGTATAGAAAAGAAATTCTATTTGACACTACCAGGTTCATATACCAGCAGATGCAATATTCTGGCAGCCAGATATTAATGGTCTGTGAGTATCTGTACTATAAGGATTGGTAAACTTATTAAGAATTTATTGAGGTTGTGTCCTTGGCTGCTGATTGGATTGAGCTGTGAGAAGCGTTGTACAGTATGTTCTGTCCTATTTGGATATTTTCTTATTCTGTCAGCCCTCCCTGGGAGGACACTCTGACATAACAACCTTCACAACACAAATTTCCAAAGCTTGATCTCTGGGACCTTAATATCTTTATACTTGCAGAGTTTTGTTTGTTTGTTGTTTTTTTTTTTTTTTTCCTTGACTTGGAGGATGCTTTAGATGGGAGAGAGATTTTCAACTGCAAAACACTTTACATGTAATAATCCAAACACACCCCTGCTGCATTAGCACCAGTGCAGGCAGTAGGTCCAAGGAAATTATTGTTGTACTCTTGAGCTCTTGTGAGCCCCTGCCTGGAGTCTGGGCTATGTTTGAGCTTGGGCTTCCTGCTCCAAGATAAACATGGACTACTGAAAAATGTTAGGTAGGGGCCACCAGGAGCTGGTGCATGCCCTGTGAGGAGAGGCTGGGAATTGGGTTTGTCCCTCTTGGAGAAAAAGAGGTGAAGGGAAGATCTCATCACAGGCTGCAGGTGCCTCAGAGAAGAGCAGAGAAAATGGAGACACTGTGAGCACCTAACACGGGAAGAAATTCCCCAGAAATCCTCTGGAATCTCATCCTTGGAGAAATTTAGACATGGCTCAGGACAACATCTTCTAGGTGGATGTAATCTGAGCAGGGTTGGACTAGATGAGCTCTAGAGGTTGGTTTCAGTCAAAATTTTTCTCATACTCTCTAATTTTTTGTTATCTCATCAATGTTATAAAAAATACATTCATCATCTCATCAAGTAACTAAGGGGATGACAAAAGAAAGGCTTTGTATTTGAGGATTCATTTTACTGTTTGTTCAAGCAGAGAAACTAGTACAAAACAACAGGTATTTGCCATTGTGAGAGGATGCAGGGTCTAAGAAGAGAGGGAAAAGAAACAAAACAGGAAAAAAACACCAAAAAAAACCAAACAAAAAACCACCCAGAAATCCCTTCATGAAGATTGTTCAGATCTCAGAACTCTGTCAGAGAAACTGAAAAAAAAAAACCCAAACTGTCTTAAATTCTCCTCCCAGGAATGGGGTGGCAGTGGAAATTGCATTTGCTACCAGCGATAGCATCTTCATCTGTGCACGTTGTGTTTCCCCAGCCACCCCCCCTCCCATGGTACTCCGGAGTGAAAAAGCTTTGCAGGTGAAGCTCTGCTTGCCCATTCCCGGCTGAGCTTGCCCCTGACAGCCTGTGTCTGCCAGTCTGGCACTCACACAGACCAGTTCCCACCCCGCACCGGGGATTTGCACCAGGCCATTAAAGGCACAAGGACGCCGTGAGTGAGCACCCATCAATGTCCTAAAGACACCTGGGGCCCTGGGAGCCTTCAGGGGATTTACAAACTGGCTTGAGCAGACAAGGAGATACCTCAGTGAGCCACCTTTGGCAGCTACTGCAGCAGCCTGAGGAACTGAAATGAGATTTAGGAGGGTTACTCAGTGCTTTGCTCTTGATTCTACTAAGGGGAAGAAAAGCTCTGTAATCGGAGAGGGTTGGATTCCAGCACTCAGAAATAACTGTAGAGAATTAGTTGTCACTAAAGTATTATTTTCTGCCACTGTTCCTACCATTGGGAATGCAATTCTTTCTCAAAAGATGCCAGAGACAAACAGGATTTTTTGTGAATACCTCTCCATCTGCAATATAAACCTAGAGATGGATGTCATAAAGGGACCAGTGGCATTGGAAGCTGCAGCTATCAAGGGGAGTATCCTTCCTCCAGCTCCCAAATTTTAGTGTCTTACCTTTTCAGCAGGTGTTTTCTTTTGGTGTCACACATTCATGCCAGTACTAGTTGACATATCAGCAGCCTTCTGATGGCTGGAGAAGTCAAAAGGGGAAGGGCAGAAAGGGAAGGAGGAGTCACTTGCTGTTAAGATAATCACATGATGATCATCCATAGCCCCACAGTTCAGTAAAAAAAGGATAAAGCTACTCTGTCTTCTCAGAACAGCTTTATTGACACTGCATTGTGCTCTTCAATGCTTTGCCTGTGAAGGGAAACTCTTGTGGTTGGTGTGCAGCCCCTGAGCAAGAAAAAAGTTGTAAGTTCTTTCCTGCAAACAGCAGAACAGACGAGTGCCAGAACTGTGTGTAATCTCTGACTGGTGGCTTGGAGTCCCCCAGTTCTGCTGTACTTAACTGCTCTGACAGGTTGTGCTGAGGGCGCAGAGCACTGAAACGGGCTGTTAGACAGGCAAAAGGTTAATTTGACTGGTCTGGAAAGCACTAGCAGAAGAATGTGGCAAATCCATTCGTCAGTCAGAGGAAGGGGAAATGACCCGTTATTACTGAAGCATGTATTGTTATTTCAGAAATAACCAGCATCGGTCACAGAAATAGCAACAAGATGGTTGCTTCAAGGTGCTTAATCCCTGAGAAGGGAAGCATGGAGACAGTGCAGAATAAATTGGAATGGAGTTGCCTGTTGTTAGCTGCCATGCCTGCAGATATAATAACTAGCCATGGACCAAGGCAAGGCTTTGATGCAAACACAGGCTCACTTGAAATGCCCTGCACGGACAAAAGAGTTAGTGGGGCTGCTGAAGTAGCTCAACAGTAAAAGTACAGCTCTGATCTTTTTAGCAACCCAGATTAAGCACAAAAACCCCAAAGAAAAATAAGGACCTATCAGTGAGTACGTGTACCCTCCTATAAACTACAGCAGCAAAACTGAATGAAGCTGAAAGACAATTTAGTAACTCCCTTGTGCCATAGCTGGGCACAGTGAGCTCCTCAATTCAGCATTTTATAGGAAAGAGAAGGACTGGAGAGGATGAGGGGGTGTTACTCCTTCTCTGTAGGATAACCAGATTTCTGTAGCCCACCAGCTTTATATTTTTTTGTATTCCTGGCACGAGATTTGCCTTTACCATGGAGTTACTTTGCAACCAGTAAGAGTCAAAAAGCGTGAGGGGTTTTAAAGCTTGATGGGGTTTTGTTTCAATAGTTTGTTTTTTTCCACAATATGCCAAAAAGCTGATTGGCACATTGAAAGTATGCATGTGTGTGAGCTGACATATATATCTATGCACACTGCATATGAAGAGATTAAAATCCAACATCTGAGAAGTCACTCTCAGCAGCAGCTTTGCCACAGGTGAAAAGGTGATATTTTTAGGGCCATTGAACACTATAAATGTGTTCATTGTATCAGTGCTTCAGAAATACCCATTCTAAATGACTTTGTGTTGATCCACTGTGAAAATTCATTGTGCTCAATTGCCCTCAAAATTTCTCATTTCTCATCTGTGATGTTGCAGTCTGCTGACTGCACACCAGACCACAGTACAGCCGAGCAGGCACCCGGCTCCAGAGGGCCTGGAAAGGATTTTTATTTCCTGCCAGGCTGCTCTGTGCTCCCCAAAAACTGAACAGATCTGTGCCAAGGGCTTGGAGGCTTTCATAGGTGGGAACAGACTTCATGGAGCTGATGCTGAGTTGTGCACACACAAAGGTTTGCGTGTGTCACGTGTCACATGTACATGAGATGTGGAAAATGGAACTTGGCTTTAATTTTTAATCATACCTTTGATTCAGAGAAGTCAAACCCACTCTCTCATCAGTTCAGTTCTATTCAATTTAGGAGAAAAAGGAAAAAAAAAAAAATTATCGGGTGGCATAAATAACTTTCAGCATGCATGGCAAGAAGTTGAGTCATAAAATGATTGTTAGGGGGTTTTTTTGACATCTCCTTGAAACAAGACTTACAGGGAGGATTTTTTTCAATTTAAAAAGGAACACTTATAGCTGACTTTTAATATGTTTTATTTGTCCTTTAATTTAGTGTGTTGTCTGATTCCTTATAAAAGCCTGTGAAAATCAGCCTTTCAGCTGTGAGGGAAACAAATGCCTGCTTTGGAATTGAGGATGGTGGAATTTAGGGACCTCATGGTCAGTCCTCAGTGTGTTGCAGTTCCTGTGGATTCTTTCAGGCAGTGGAATATCGATGGTATCAGAGGAGCCTGGTGGCATTGACAGAAGCCCTGGGTGAGGAAGTTGTGCCCAGGAAAATGAGAACTTTGCATTGAAATGAGATGTGGCAGGAAGCGTGTTGGGGAGTACAAAGCTGGAAATGTAAAAGAAATGTTGTTTTACTTCACCTTCCAACCTCCTGCTTGTACGTTCACAGACAAACTCCTGCCTGCAGTTCAGACAGGTTGGACACTTAAAATCAGGGCAGGAGATTCTTAATCATGTAAGAAGACCTGGATTTCTCTTCCAGTTAGTAGGAACTGGAATTACGTCCTTGTGTGAGCATCGTGCTGCAGTGCAGGTTCATTTCTGGGTTGCTGTAGCAGGGGAATTGCTCCTCAAGCACCACACAAGCCACTGCCCCAGCAGTGATTCAGCCTCTGTTTTTAAACCTGAGATTCAACAGGACAGTGCCAAGGTCAGACTGCCTCACTCACAGTCTGGTCAATGTGGGAACCTGCTCCATATTCCCCTACAAATTCAAAACTCTGTTGTTTACATTGTTTTTATCTCAAAAAAGGGAAAAAGAGAAATAAACTCATTTTTTTTGTTTTTATTAGCAGACCATTTGTCTTCCATTTCTGCTCTGCAATGTTTGTTTTTTTTTTCTCAATTAGATTCCTTGTTAGCAGGTGAAAGCTGTCTCCCAGGGATATCAATATCAGCAGTCATTTTTTAAAAGAAAAGCAGTATTTGCCAGCACACTGCATTTCTAGTCTGGGAAGTTAAGTTACAACAAATTTTAATCTTGGCAAACACATCAAGAACTTTCATGTCTCTGTGTCTCTACATTAATTTCTGGAACCTAGTGATGATACTTTGGGTGGCAAAGAAGTACTAATTCATATAAATGGTAGTATGGACAGTCATAATTCATCTGTTCTTCAGATTTAAGAAAAGACAGAGCATTCTAAACCAGAAAATATTATCTGATTTGGTTTTATATAATAGTTTGGCTCTTTTGAAGCTCTTGGGAGCAAAAGGAAAGGACTCCCTCATTTTAGTTTTTTTTTTTTTTTTTCTTTTTTTTCTTTATGTATTTAAATGCATTAAATGAATAGAACCATTTCTGTAAAGAAAATAAAACATCAGAGGAATATTCTTCTGCCCAGGCTTGTGAAAGCTGGGCTTTGTCTAAATTATTTGCTGACTTCAGTCATCCATTTCTCAGAAAGAAAAAGAAAAAGGTACAGCATCACAGAATCTCAGGAGGTCTCTCAGGAGAAGACAAAGGCCAGCTCGTGCCTATTGTCTAGACTCAACTGTTCAATACTCATCATCCTTCTTCTTCTTCTTCTTATGCCTCAAAGTAATTTCAAAATGAGGAGAGAGAATGGGAGTAGTTGTATGAGAGCAGCATCTCTGGCAAATATGACCAATTCTGTAGAAAAGGAGCTGCTCTTTTTATAAAGCTTTAATTTTCTTTCACTTATTTTTACTGCAGGTCTTCAGCATTTCACTGCTGGTTTTATGGTATTTCAAAAAACATTTGCTTCCCCAGTAAAATATTATATTTATGTCATCTGTAAATCTGCAGTTTTACATGGCTCCAATCACATCTTTTATTTGGACAAATTGCATTTACGTTGCTGTTGCACTCTGTTTCATAATTAAATCACTTTCAGTCTAAGTAAGTACAGGAAATCTATGCTTCAGTGTGCAAGTCTGCTGACAAAGTCAAGGGCTACCCAATTCTCATCCAAGCAACTTTTTAATTAGTTGCTGCACATCTGAGGATTAGGCTTGTTGGGATGTCTTGCAGAAAATAACATTAATATTCAATTTGGTTAAGGGCTTTCAATAAACAAACAGAATTAATAAAGCTATTAAGCAAATGTCTCTGATGACCACTTTCCATATGGATTGCAACTCCTCAGAAGCATTTCCAAAAGCAGGCAGCTGAGAAGGGTTTCCCTGCCTGTGTTTTGGCTGGGTTTGAGGAGTAGCTGGGCATTTTCCATCCTGAGCTCATCTGCATTTGAATTTGCTGAACGTATTTTCTGGGGTCTACAAAAGCCATGTGGAAAAGAGTGCTTTGTTACAAGCTCTGTTATCAGCCTCTCAAAGTGCAGTATTTCATTTTCTCTTTGTCTGTTTTGTCTAGGTTTCAGAATATTCTGCATCTGAACAAGAAAGTACTTTTTTTTTTTTTGTGAGTTTGAAATTATTTTAGATATGAAAGGTTTGTTAAATTATGCCTTTACCTGGATTTCTTTTTTTTTTTTTTTTTTAATGTGAGGAATGGTTTTGTGAAATGTTCTGGATGAGCCTCTACAGCTCCAAGTCAAATGATTTGCATTAAAAAAAACCAGCTCATCTAATGTAAACCTGGGAATTATTTTAGGTTTATATTGTCATTTGGAAAATCTGGAATTTCAGTGGAAGAGAACCAATATAAAAAATTAATTCATATTTCTTGGAAAATAAGCTCTGCTACTTGTGTAAGTCCTGGCAAGATGATGTTGATTTTGTGTGGAGATTTTGGCTGGTTTTGTGGTGTCATAAATTCACTTTAGGCTATAGCTTGCTATAAATCACAAACATCCTTTCACAGCTTTTGAGAGCTACTGAGGTAACAGTGATGAGGTAACTTCTCCCAGAATACTGTTCACATTCTGATAAGATTCCTGTAGGGACAGGTTGTGTTTGCATTGAAGAGACATTCAGTTCCTACCCAATATATACTATTAATTGTATATTCCATGTATTTGCAAGTGTGTGTGTGAAATTGATTTCGCTTCATGGTTTTTTTGCCAAGAAATTAAAAAAAAAATTAGATGGCACTAGAAAAAAGCTTTTAAGAAGCCATGTTCCCAATAGGAATTGGACTAAACCCTTTGGATGTTGGTTTGTGATTTGCTGTAATGATGGAGTTGTTCACTTGCCCAACAAAGGCTGCAGAGGGCTCCAGGCACTCCTGAAACATCTCTCCACAGACTTAATTTGGTGAAGAATACAAAAACTGCTTCCCTGAAGCCATTGGCAGAGAGGCTGCTGGGTGATCCTGCCGGGGGCTGCAGCAGGAGCAGCCTCCAGGAGAGGGTTTGGGCAGGAGGCTGTGGAGAGCCTTTCCTGACTGTCCCAATTCTGTTTGCTGCCAGCTTGATTTAGGCTTCTGCTGGTGAGTTAAAGATGCTGAAGCACTGCAGGGGGTGTTTGTCTGGAAGTTTTATCTTCTGCTTTATTGCAGAGGGTGTCCAGATACTTGGAAATTAAGCAGGACCCTGAGCAGCCACTGCTCTTCCCTCTGCACTTTGCTCCACGCTCCCTGCTCCAGTCTGGGACTTCATCTCCGGGAATAAATGAGGAATGTTCCAAGTTGTGGCTGCCAACAGAAGTAGGCAGTGGAAGAATATTTCAAAGCAAGATTTCTTGTGGCTTTTCACAGCTTTCAAATTGCAGTTTGCTTTGTAATCCACTGAAATTACACAAGTTTCTCCTGTCCAAGGCACTTTTCCTTGTCAGCAGGCAGGATCCAGCAGGCGTCTCCCCACCATCCACAGGGAGCTCGTTAAGCTCCATGATGTTTGTTGCTGTTAATTTGATATGGCATTGCAGAAAGGACTGGCCCAAAGTCCACACTGCAGTGTAGTGTAGTGGAAATGATAAAATGCTTCCCTTGTTTGGTAGAGGTTTTCTCCCAGCCCTGATTTCAAGTTGAATCAGCATTCAGTGCAGAGCAGCTCTGTAGGAGCAGATCCCAGAATCCCAGAATCTCTGGGTTGGCAGAGGCCTCCAAGATCATCGAGTCCAGCCCAGCCCCAACACCTCAACCAAACCCTGGCCCCGAGTGCCACACCCAGTCTGTGTCACCCACACCCAGGGATGGTGACTGCAGCACCTCCCCGGGCAGAGCATCCCAGGGCTTTATCTCCCTTCCTGTACAAAACTCTTTCCCAATACCCAGCCTGGATTTCCCTTGGAGATCTGTGAGCTTTCATTCCTGGAATGAGAAACCACAAACTGCAGTTGTGAGTGTGACACTGTTTTCATTTCCTGAGTGCCTTGGGCTGGATGCCTTTTCCCAGGGCTGGGGTTTGTGTAAGGGCTGGGAGCCGGCCACGCTTCCCTCCCTGCCCTCCCACCTCTGGCTCCTGAAGGGGCTCCTGCAGCAGATCCAAGGCTGGTGCAGCCCAAATCCATCCTCCCTGCCATGAGGGGAGATCTCATTCCCAAAGCAGCTGCTACACTGCCCGAACACAGGCAGGGTGGGAAAACCCTGCAGAAAGAGGATGCTGTGCCAGGAAGGTTGGTATTGTTTGGCCTTAACCATATGACAACTTCATCACCTAATGGGACTTTTTCTATCAGAGATGGATATTATATATTATGGTGTCCAGGAGTAACCTATTCACACATTGATCTGTTGAGTTCTCAGGAGAAATTAAATAAATAATGAAATGTTCCAAAATGATCAATTTGGAGGAAGCCTTTGATAATCAATTATTAATCGATTACTCACATTCCTACAATGCTTGTAAGGATCAAAACCTAATTTTGACAACATATGCAAACTTTTTCTTTTGAATTTAATAATATATTCTCAATCTGTTGTTCATTAAGGTGAACATCTGTGAATTCATTATTTTTTCTCTAAGCTTGCTGCACCACAAACTTCATTTCTTTAACAAATTTTCCAAAGAATAATCCCATTACAATCTTAGTTTATAATACATACAATGACAGCTTTGTTAGCATGTTTATCATGTTTATCTTTTTGGGGCTTTTTTTGTTTGTTTGTTTGTTTGGGGTTTTTTTGTCCAATAAGTCTTTGCAGCAAAATCTGTTCTGGGATGGCCCAGAGGGTTAGACCAGGGAAAGTGGATAAATCTGGTTGGTTAAACTGGCTGCAGAGTTTGAGATGTTAACTCATAAAAATTTACCATAGGTTTCCCAAAATATGGTGATTCTTAGCTCTGAACATCCACAAGTTATGGAAAATAGACATTTCATCCACCTCAGTGTTTACCTTATTTTGTAGTTCCAATGTGGATGTTTCAGGCAATGCAATTGTAAAATTCCTCTCTTGCTAATTTTACGTTGCTGTTGAGGTGAAATTGTAACAGTTTTCAGTGCACACCGTGAAGGAGAAAGAAGAAACGGGTGAAAAATGCTGGTTTTGAACTTCTAAATGGAAATATGTAACACTATTCAGAGACAATGCCTCTAGGTGTTTCTTCAGACACTTCCCAGGCAAAGCTGATGCTCTTGCATGGTGCAATTGTAGCTGAACCCAGCCTGCTGAACCCTCCCTGCCTCTTCTTGCTTGGACACTTTTTTCATAAAGTTAATGGTAAATGAAATACTGGTGTTTCAGAGGAGATGAGGAACGTGCTGAATTAATTTGACCAGCCCACATTAGGGGAGCACCGAGCAGAATTTGCAGCTGCAGAAGATTGTCACCGTGTTCCTGTGTTTAATGGAATAATTTAGGCATAGAGACAGAAAGAAGTCTACACTAAAATGAGTACAAGCACTTTTAGGCAGAAAACCTGTAGCTAATTTTCAATCCCGTAATTGAATTTGTAGGATAGCACATAAATAAAGCTGGGCTTTTTTAAAAGTTGGGTGCTTTGCACTGCATAGCAATGTTTTACTGCCTCGTGATGCTTCCCCGTGTAGTTCCCTGTATCCTCTGCAGTTCCATTGCTGTGCTGCATGTCCAAAACTTCACCCATGCTGCAGCCTACTCAGTACTGTGTCAGGAGGCCTCAGAAATAATGCAAATAATTGACACTGCTAGATCCCAGCTGTTCATTTGTCATTTGCTGCAGCACGCTCAGCCCTCAGTGCACGGTCCCGTCTGGACTGCAGCCTGAACTCAGGTGCAGAGCTCTTCTCTTAAAGGCTTTTGGATGGTTTTGTGTTTTGCTCCCACTGAAATCACAGAATCATAGAATCACAGAATGATTTGGGCTGGAAGGGACCTTAAAACTCATCTTGTTCCACCCCTGCCATGGCAGGGACATCTTCCACTGTCCCAGGCTGCTCCAAGCCCTGTCCAGCCTGGCCTTGGGCACTGCCAGGGATCCAGGGGCAGCCACAGCTGCTCTGGGCACCTGTGCCAGGGCCTCACCACCCTCAAAATAAAGAATTTATTCTTGATATCTGATCTAAACGTGCTTTCTTTCAGTTTGAAGCCATCCCCCCTTGTCCTGTCACTACCTGCTCTTGTAGGTCAGAGCAGTTTTTAACAGGTTGGATTCCAAGCCTGAGCTTTGAAAGGTTTTTTCTTTCTGAAACGAAATTCCAACAGAATTTCTAACGGTATTAAATTATGTCAAAAATTACGTGGCATTCTTTTGAACTTCTTCTGACTTCACTGAAGCACTTACATTTAGTAATTAAACGAGATTTTGCAAGGTACTGAGTAAAATGGTGTTAAAAAGTTGCTATAATGACATCAACAGCTGTGCCCTTGAACTCACTGCTACCTCACAGGTCTGGCTTAGGCTGCGTGCATTAGAGATGCAATTTGACAAAGTACTCTGTTTTCTCAACCTTTTTTTAAAGTCAGTGGAAGCCAAGGCCACCTGGGTTGAAGAAGAGGACATCAAGCTCATTGGAAGATTGAGCCTTCACTGTAACTTATGCCCTTAACATTTTAGATAATCCATTGATCTCTCTTGAGCAGCTAATATCTGTAATAATGCCACATTTCTACATCACCCAAAGTCAATTAAAAGATGTCTATTGTAGCTATATTTTAATCAAGGCTTACTGGGAAGTAGAAGTAAAGAATTCTGCTTGCCTTAATAGCACCATTGGCAAAAAGAAAAGCTGACTGGAAAATCAAATTAATTATCTCTTCTTTATACGCCCTTTATATGTTCACTTTCTTTGTAAAATGAATTTAAATTATTTCTATACTAAGAAAAAAGGTATTTAAAAATCATGAGAAAAAGTAGATGTATCTTTCTGGACTATTCACTTGGAGAATTCAAGTGTAACTCATTAAATTTTGCTCTATAAGTAAGACCTCAGCAAAATACAGATTGTCATTGAGAGAGGGTGAGTGGACAGTGACTTTTCAGACCTTCCTTCCCCACCTACTTATGAGGTTTAAACTAGGGTTCTGCTAAATTTTGAAGGGTTGCAGGACCACTCCTGAGAAGTATTTGCTACTTTTTGATGTGTTCTAAAGTAAAAAAAAAAGGGTATTTTACAGATTAAATCATCTCATCTGAAACATGATCTCACACAGCTCTTCAAAGCAAAGACTTTATTGCATGCATGTGAGGGAAGGATTGTCATGGATGGTTGAATTTATTTTGATTGTTGGTTAGGAAAGCCAAACCTGAGTTGCTACTTACCACACGTTAAGAGTGGCCAAGGAAAAAGGAAAAAAAGACTGCATTGGCAATGAATCTATTGGTCCTGTGACAGATTTGAGATTAAGTTCTTATACTTCCATGACATTTTGAAGTAGACCATTTTTGTTGAGGGAAAGAGAGAGGAAAAGGAAAGGTCATGTCTCTCTTATCAGGCAGTCATAGTCTCCTGTAAAATAGAAATGTCTGTTTAATGTCAGTGAACAGCCCAGATGGAGATTCATGTTGGAGCAGAACATCTATACTTTATCTTATACCTCAAAGTTTACACTACTTAAACCTTGTGATAACAGAATCCTAAGTCATTTTCTGATGGGATTCTTCTATCATTACACCATGATTCTCCACAGCTGTCCATTTTTTTTTTCCCTTTCCTCCTCCAAAATCAGCCCCTCTGCATTCCTGACAAACTAATCCTTGTACCAGGTATCTGCAGTCATGAAGGAGCAGAGGAGCTCAGGCTCAACTTACTGCACTAAAATATTTCATGGCGTTTGCTAAGGGTGATTTTTTTTCAAGTTCTTTTTCCTCCCTGGCTGAATGTACAGACAGAGGAGCAAGAAAATCATTGATCAAAGTTATCAGGAGTGCCACAGTGGTGTTAGAAAGCACAAAGGGAGGAATGGGAAATGAAAACATTACCTACAGCAAGCTGGAGTTCATCAGTCCTTTGAGCTCTGTAGTAGGAGCAACTTCATTTCTGTGCTGCCTTTAGTTTTGTTCCATCTCCTCCTCTGTCTTACAAATCTACTCCTCGCATGTAAATGTTTACCTAAATTATTTATTTCAAAAACACATTGCTTGAGAGCTTTTCTTCAATGATAAAATAAGAAAGATTCTATTCTTCTTAAAGAAGAATATGAAAATGGGGAAAAAAAGATTATTGTGGGCACTCATGATAATTAAATGACAGTAATAAGAGCAACAGCTTTGACTTCATTACTCCGTGGAGTTACGGTTCTGTGCTGTTACTTTTCCTCACCTTAAAATAAAAAGGATTTAAGTGCAGTCTACCCTGAGGTTAAACGTGTGACTGTGCACTTGAGTGGTTGTATACATGGGGGCCTGGTGTAAAACTACCTACAGATTAATATGCTCAAAGGAAGTTTTGATATTACCAGAAACTAAGCTCATTTTAGCAGACAAGTGTATTTTTTTTGTGTCTGTGTGTGTGCACGTGCAGGGGTTTTTAATTAGCCACATCTTTCCTCACCATGCCCTTCTACATAAGGAATATCCTTCAAAGAAAGATACACTTTTTAACAGCTAAGACTTTCACGTTATTTCTGGCAATAATTGGTGAATATTATTTAATAAGTAATGATTGAAATAACTCTTTCACAGAAATTACCTATTACGGAATTTCTGAACTGATGGCAAATTATATTGCATTGCATATTCATGCAGTTTAATTTAATACTACATTTAATGTGAAATATGATGTTAATTGCTTGTAAATAGTTTTTTATACTCTAGATGCAGTTTTTAAAATACTGTAATATCAGGAATAACGACCCGGCCAAACACTTCAATCAGTCAATGTCTTTGTTAATATTAGGTACATTGACAAACCAATAACCATTTGAAAAGAAGGAAGTTTGGGTTATTTAATCAAGCAGGGATTTAATTGCATGTCTTCTGGAGTCTGATAGAATAAAGCAAGTGGAGGCAATGTTTTGGCAGATAAGATCCTAGGAAAAATAAACATAGGTGATTAGTTTATGTTCTGTTACTCTCTTCAATTTTTCTTCACCTGTACCTTCCCCTTAATTTCCTCCTAATTGTTCTGCTTTTCTGTGATCCCTCCATGTCACTGCTTGCTCATCCTTCTGCCTTTGCTTTTCAGGATTGATTCCCCTTTTAGTCCTTTCCCTCTACCTTCTGCACTTGGGTGTCATTTTTCATGCTCACACCAGTACTTGGCCTGATTTTTCATGCATTCTCATAAGTCCTTGGAGGGCTTTTTTAGAAAGAGAGGAGGTGAATCAGCCCATGGTCCCTGTGAGCCAAAAGGAGAGATGCTCATGTCCGTGGAGCACGAGACACAGCAGCAAAGTCAATTTTGTATAGACAGGCACCTCTCAGGGTTTTATCCCAGATTCCTGGAGTTCCTTCTCTTTGTCACTCTGGAATTTTGCTTCCTTCCAATACTTCCTTGTTAGGAGCAGCGAGCTGTTCATACCTGGTGTGATTTGCTGTCATTAGTGGGATTTTGCATTCCTTCCCAGATCAAAACATGTAAATGTCTCTGGGTCTCTTGGAAAGCTTTAATCTCGTAAAGTAGGTTTTATTGAAGAGTTGTTGTTTTTTTGACATCCCTGATAAGTTTGATAATTGCATTAATAATTATTCTTTCATGTTTGCTATTTACAACCAACAAAGCATCTGATTCTGAACCTCAAGGAGAAATCAAAATAATAGTGGAGTCAAAGCCATGACAGCAACTGAAAGCAGATATGGTTTGTGTTGAAGAGAAACAGTTGAGTCTGGGGGAGAAGGATGGCTCTGGGCAGCTCTGCTGTCACCCCACGGTGACAGGGGCCAAGGTGAGTTCCAGCTGCAGCAGCTGGAGTGTGGCTAAATCCCCTGTGATCCCCCAGGACAATCACCCTCTTCACAAACTCATCAATTTCTGCCCTAGCTCCCCTGAGCAACTATTTAAATAACTCCGAGCTTAGTGTGTCTCTGTTTTCAATTTACAAAATTTATCACTTCACCTCTGGGTTTATAGTGGGGATGTGCTGAATCTGAACACTTCAAAGGAAATTTAGCAGTTGGAGTTCCTAATAAATCCTTAGCTTGCCCATCTGTATAATTTGTATTAACATGTCCATTAAGGGTTTGCTTACAGCTTGGAGATTTCCTCCAGAAAACTGAAAACTGAAAGCAAACAATAACAACATTCATAATTTTATATCCATTAAAAGCTCAGACAGCATTTAAACATTTAAACAACAACCAAAAAAAAAAAAAAAAATTCTTACTCTCAACATAATTAACCAAGTGCTTTTCAACTCCCAAATCATTTTGCATCCCAGTTTCTTAAGCTGGGAAATATTGGAAAGACTGGATGCTCTCCTTGTCCTCTTCCTTTCTAATTCTAATTTGGAATTTCTAGGTCTAATTTGGAATTTTGTGCTCTTCTCATAGTATCAGGTCTGGTCTGTTACTTTTAAGTATGCAAAATATTTAGCTCATGAGAAACTTTAATTCTGGTTAAATTCTATTTGTCTTACCTAAAAATGTACCTGGCAAACATGTGATTGATTGTAAAAGCTGTTCTTGAATGAGATTATACCCATCCTATGTCCAAGATTTTTGTTTAAAAATTAAAAGGAAAACCTCAGATTGGTTAATATTACTGTTCGGTTATTTTGGGGGGGTTTTTTTGCCTTGTGGTTTTTTTTTTTT
>VZSE01015150.1:2114137-2205138 GCA_013398275.1 Promerops cafer
TTTTTTTTTTTTTTTTTGTTTTTTGTTTTTTTTCTAATTCTGCCTCTCTCATGGATGGATGCTCTGGCTATTAGTGTAGTGTTTGGAAATTGAGAGCTTTAAAATATTCTATATATCTATATAGGGAGAGAGAATATATTTATTCTATATATATATTATATATAGAATATTCTATATAATTGAGTTAGTGTTTGTAATCCACATAGTTTTGGGTTTTTTTTCTTTAGGCTCATGACACACTGAAAAATCTCTGATTTGTTTAAATGCAGAAATCTTTTGATATACTTCCCTTTGGGCCCCAAAGTTCATGTCCAAACATTCTTTCTAGCTTTTTGCCATCCTTTATTTCATGTAGGAGTAGGAAAGTGAAAATGGCCCATCACCTTCTCCGTGCTGGGAAGCAGAGGAGGTGAGGAGAGCTGTCATTGCTCTCTGGGAGAAACACCAAAATATTACGAATTTCCAATGGAAATGGGGAATGTGTGCTACGTTTTGATTGACAGATCTACTTAATTTTAGCATCAATAGTCACAGAGAGCCAGGCTGGGTCGTGGGTCCAGCATGTCCCCACCTCACACTGTGCCTCCTTACCCCATCAGCTCCATAAAAGAACCCAAACGTGCCTGGCTTTTGCTTATTGCCAGATAATCTTGTAGAGACTTCCATTCACAATTCCAAACGTCTGCAGGTGTGGGACTTCTCTGATATGCTTTCCATCCCATCCTTTCACCGTGTTATTAAACATGTTTCCTTCTTCCCTACAACCGCCTTGATTATTTTCTGTTTTGTCATAAAATATTTGCTTACTAACAGGCACGGGAACTTGGCAGTCATCTCCGTGTTCCTGCCTTTGATTGTGAGGAGCTTTGAACCCATACACAAAATTTCACAATTCAGAGGGGAAAAGTAAGCCTGGCAGTTGATTTCCAGCTTTTAACCAGGATTCAGAGCAAAATATTTATTTACAGTGATCATAGTTCCATTGTTCTCCAGACTGTAGGAAATAATAATGCCTAATCAGATACTCCTGCAATTCAGAACCTAAAATTATCTTGGCTCCTACAAGATTGGCTTTAACCTTTATCTTGCAGATTCTTTTCTCCTGTTTTCCTCAGATTTTTAATGGCAGGGAAAAATGAAGACACTTTTGCATTTTTCTGACTGCAGCATGGAAGGTTTTATTGCCAATCTGTCTGACTGGAGCTAATGAGAATATCTATCAACCCTACGCTAGATATTAACAATATTTATCAAAAAGTTCATTTTTCACATGAAGCTAACATTATTTCTGAACCATCTGCTATTTTTTTCCAGAATTCAGCAACTGCAGGGAATTTGCTAGAAAAAGTAGCAGTGCCTGATGTGGGGATGGCAGGAGCTGGAGCTGGAAGGTCTCAGTCTCTCTGTGGCACCCTCGGGGGTTTTGAGCAAAGACAATTTCGTACAGAACCATGGCTGGGGTTGGAAGGGACCTTGCAGATCACCTCACTGCAGCCCCAGCCATGGGCAGGGACACCTCCCACTGTCCCAGGAGGCTCAGAGGATGCAGCCTGGCCCTGAACACACGCAGGGATGGGGCAGCCACAGCTCCTCTGGCCAAGCTCCATTTGACCCTTTCTCCTTTGCAGCCAACTCCAATCCCAGTCAGCAAAGCAGCCAAAGACAGGGGAGGAGTGTTTGTCTTTGCTTTGTTTCAATTTCTGCATAACCAGAAGTTAACATCAGGACGGGACCTTTTGTATAAGAAGAAAATTATGCAGCCATGCAAATAAAAATCAGCTAATGCCAATATCTGGGTTTTGTGTTTCCAGGTCATGTCATGTCATGGTGTGTTTTACAAACAGCCTTCAATTATTCTGTGCTCCCCTTTTTCCATGGGTGGGCCAGATTTATTTCTCTCTGAATAATTATCTGACATATGGCAGCCCCTGATAGTGTTTCAGGAAAAAAAAAAAACAACAAATATAAATGAGTGGAGCAGCTCTGGGTGTGCTGGGCAGGAATCTGTGCTTTTATAGGAAATCCATGAGGCCCTGAGTGTTCCCAAATTGCTGAGCAGCTCCTTCCTGTGCCTTGGAGGTTTGCAGATTTGCTGGTTTGGGAATGCTGGACCTACAGTGAATATATTGTATATGATCAAGTTCTATGATGTGGAAATTTCAGGGAATAAATTTGGTATCTTTGTATCAAGTTTTTCCCAGAGGGATATATCAAGATGGAATAAATGTTTTAAAAATTGGATTTTGTTAAACTTTTGAGAACTCTGAAATAGAAGAGGTAGAAGTTTTCTCTTTTTGTTGTGGAAACGTGTTTAGGATTTATTGTATAAATTAACTTTTTTTAAAGTTAGAAAACCAAACAAGCATTTTAGCTTAATTGACATATACTTTCATTTTAACCTATTTTGTTTGCATGAAATGCTTTTAAAAACTTGATTTACAGAAGGAATAATTTGACTTGGTAAAAATGAAACTGTTTTGAAATGCAGTTTTCTTATTCTCCCCTAACTACTGATCTTGGAAACCTTTTCCTGTGATTTGCTGTGGTAACTGCAGACAAAGTGCCATTTCTTGACATGTTTGTACAGGTCAGGTCATAAATGCATCTCAGTTTGAATCCTTCCAGTGTTTTGTGCTTTGAAACCTGTTTGTGTTGATCTCAGATGAATCCCATATATAAACTTCTTTGGCTTCTCGAGGTCAGATGGAATAGCAATGCAGGTTTAGCTTCTCTGAGAATCTGATGTCTTTAGGATTTGATTTTTCATTTTTAGGGAGAGCAACGCAAAGTCTGAGTATTGCTGGGGCTTTTAATGTAAAGTTCAGCATCCCAAGCCTGATTCCTGAAAGTTCAAGGCACATTGTAGCAGTTTTTCCAACCTTGTTTACTTGGTACCGTGCAACACAGTCACTTTCTCATCCAGCATTTGAATAATTGTCTTCCAATGCAGATAGTACAAAGTTTTCTGCAAAATTATGCCTGAAAATCCAGGGAGAGAAAATAGAGTTTGGACGTTAAAATGCAGGAATGGGGGTTAATTTTGCGTGATCACTGACAGGAAAACCAGCCTGCCCCATAGCCAGCCCAGCCTCCTAACTAAAGCCACAGGCACCACCAATCATTCTTTTCTCTCCTCACTCTCTCTGCCCTTTGTGTTCACATTTTCCAGCAGCTGCACGTGCTATTAATCTGCATTTAGGCGAGGGCCCGAGCTTGCTCTGTGCTGGCAAACAGGCGCAGTGCTCCTTTTGCTGCTTGGGATGGAGGCCTTTTAAAATGCCATCCTGCGTTCCAGCCCGGCACACGACGCGTTCCTTCAGCTGCCTGAAAGGCTCACTTTGGCCGGGGAGGCTGGAGCCCCGTGTTTGTTGTTTTTCCCCTATTAGCGCTCCTGAGCGCACGGAGGAGCAGCCAGCGCAGGGAGCGGCTCTCCCTGAGGCTCTGAGCCCCCATCTCCTGGGGCTCTGCTCGCCCCATCCCTGCATCGGCAGTCACGGGCTGCCTGTTCGCTCCGTGCCTGGCTGGGTCTGGGGCACGGCCGAGCCCCTGTGCGCGGGGGAATTGCACTGCTCTGCATCCCAGCCTCCGTCAGATGGAGTTTTGCGGGGAGGGGCGAGGGGCACGCCTGTAATCAGAGGGAGCTGAGCACAAACAATTAGCGCAGCCGCTCGGGGCGGGCGCACAGGGCAGCGGGGCCGCTCGCACGGGGAGACGGGAACTGCCTGGGCAGTGATGCTCAGGGGAGGCTTTGCCTTGAGGAATACCCAGGGGTTTCTGCCCAAGACCCCCAGCGCTGAGATGGGAGACCCCACATCTGTGCACACCCCACATCTGTGCACACCCCACATCTGTGCAAACCCCACATCTGTGCAAACCCCACACCTGTGCAGAACCCAACATCTGTGCAAACCCCACACCTGTGCACACCCAACCTGTCGTCGTCGTTCCCTGCTCAGCTCCCAGGACAGCCCAAATCTCAGACACTCTTGAACCCAGCCAAAGCCCCACTGGTTCTGCTGCCCTTCTCCAGCATCCTGGCCAAGCACCACAGAGAGCTCTGCAGGTTCTTGAGGCTGCAGGTGGGGATGGTGCATGTGGAGCACGTTGTTGCAGTGTGCTCTGGCCTGACAGAGCTGCACAGGGGCTCTTGGGCTGTAAATACATCCAGAGAGATTTTTCTGTGTCAGTGCTCCTAGCAAACAGCCACCCTTTGATCCAGGGGGGAAATAGTCCCTGGGAGATAATCTGAATAGCAAAGCAGAGCAGAAATCAAACTGCTCTTTCTGTGCATCTTTGATGCACTAAAACTTAATTTACTTTATGCATAGAACTGCTTTAACTTTACCTGGAGGCGAGGTGCAATTTGGATTGCTTTTTTTTTTTCTTTTAAAGAAATCCCATTATCAGTATTAAAGTGTTTCATGCCTGTAAAACAGGCTGTAGATTAATCATTATCCCTTTTATTTTTTTTTTTTTTAATCAGGCTGAAACATGGGCTTCTATGACTTGTTTAGTTTGGAGTCACTGAAATTAAAAATTAATTAATTGCACACATTTTATTTGTCAAGTTATTCTTTCAAATACTTGGCTAATAGAAATATGGCTTATCCTATTCTGCAGGTAGATGTTAATGCTCTCTTGTCTTTACAAGGCAGAGACACAACAGACATGTCCCAGGAAAAGCACAGCTTAGCTTAAAACCCATCTTTTCTGCATTAAGCCATCCCAAATTGGTTGAGCAGCAGTGATATTTCTGTGATTTATCAGTGGGAACTCTGACTTCTAAGTAAGCTAAAGCCAGAGTATATAAAAGCAGGTACATCAAATTAGGTGTACAAATTAAATCACAAGATTTAGGTTCCTAAGTAAGTTCTGACCTAATTTCTCTTAGTGTCAGTCTCTTGCTGATCCCATCTGCCTCACCAGGACAAGTGGGTTTTCTAAAAATCTGTGTGGGAGTGTAGCTTTAAACACCTCATTCTGAAAATAAAGCAAGGCAAACATTTTAAATCCTGGGATTGGGCTTGAATCTGATATTTAGATTAGAAATCAGGAAGAAATACTTTACTCAGAGGGAGGGGAGGCCCAGGGACAGCTGTGGCTGCCCCTGGATCCCTGGCAGTGTCCAAGGCCAGGCTGGACAGGGCTTGGAGCAGCCTGGGACAGTGGAAATAAATTTTCTGTAAAGTCCTTTCCAACCCAAACCACTCTGTGATTCTCAATTCTGCAAATTGCTGAATGCTGTTTCATTAAAACTTATTTAAAGTCTGCTGTAGTGACATCAATAGTGAGGGTTTAATTCTTAAACAAAGCTTATTTCCACCCAAAACCTATGTTCAAATAAAACTTTTGAAGTTGACTCCTGTAGGTTTATGTACATTTTCTGTGTGCTACCTGACAAAATTATGGGATGCCCGACAGCAGCTGCCCATTAAGTTTTTACTCTCCCCAGCCTGGCTCATATCTGTGCTGGTATTTTTTTCCCTAAATACTGTTGTCTAATAAGGAGAAGCCACTTTCTACTACTCCAAATTTTAATTAGAGCACTTGATTAATGCAGAATTCTATTCTGCCTTAAGTGTAAATCCCCGCAGACTTTGTTAAATTCTGTTGTCTGTGGGTCAGAGTTTAGAGCAGTGATTGGTCTCTAAAGGAGTTAATTCTTTGGGCATGGGGGCTCAGTAAAGCAAGTGCATTAATATTTTCATCAATTCCAGCTAGCTTACAGTATTTCACTGGTCAGATCTAATTTGCTTGATGAGACATCACTGAAAGATGTTATCTATAGTGTAAGCTTAGGGATTGATTGTAACACATAATTCAAGGGCACTGTTTCATGCCTAGGGCAAAAAATGCTATTTTTCTCTTCATTTCATTTGCTCTTTTATAATAGCTTACCTTTTCCAAACAATATCCACCAGATTTGTTTGTAGATTTGCGGAGAAGTAAAAAATATGTTAATAAACGACCCTAAACTGATTTTTTTTCACCAGGACCCCCTGTAAAATTGTGTTTATTTTTGCCAATATGTGTCGGAATGTGGGAATATCTCAGGCAAGTGAGATATCAGTTTTTATTTGCATTCAAAGCTACTGTAGATAGTGTGGTTATCTCCTTCCTCAGTCATTAAAAGACTTAGACATCAGCTTTACCAATATTGTGAAATTCACATTAAACAGCCTCCACTGATACTTTATATATGCATTATTATATGTGTATACACATATATACATATAATACTATATATAATAAAATACAATAATAATTACTATACATACAATAATTATACAGATATATATATAATATACATGTTATTATATGTTTATACACAGCAATCAGTCTTTAGTTAATATCAATTTTTTAATATCAATTTATCTGAAAGCTGAATCTTCAACTCCCAGACTGAAATTCTTAAATTGCTTGGCTTAAAAACGTCCCCTCTCCAATATTTCTGTCCTGTGTAAACCTGGAGACAACCTTGTGCCTTAGGAGTGCTGTTGGTTTTATTGGTTTTATTAAGCAAATCCCATGGATTTCACTGCTTTGGACACTTCATGGAGGATTTTCCCCCTTAATAAGAGAGAATAGACTGTGATGAGTCAGCTGGATACTTAAGGTCCACACGAAATTTACTGCTGTGTGTGTGCCCTTATCACTGCTACTCCCCTGGGACTGCAGACATAAATCCACTGCTGCCCCTACAGCTGTCATTCTGATGGGCCAGGAAATGCTGACATTCCAAGTATTAAAACAAACCATCAGTAGTTTTCCACAGTGCCTGTGAAAATTTCAGATTTCAGACAGTTCAAGCATCATTGACCTCGGATGCATGTCATTTAGTAGGATTTTTGTACGTTTGCTTTTTTCTATAAATGCTGTTAGCTCAGTTAGCTAAATTGTGAGTAATGTTAAAATGCTGTACTTGAGTGCACTCTTCAGCTGATACTGGACACAGGGATAATTGGGATTGCATTTGGCATAGTATTTGCTGATTTTCTAGGATTCAGGTAGCTGGCAAAGTCAGAATTTATCAGGGCAGAGCCCTGACAAGAATGACCAAGAAAAGAAAATTAAGTCTAAGAAAGTTGGTTCTATATCCATGGCCATAACCTGTCTATTTTTACTGCCTGCAGTAGGGGCTTGTGTCTCCTTCTCTTGTTGCTTTATTTTACTGGGAAAAGGTTTCCCTTTCTGGAGCCAGTGTTGATCCTGTTTGCCCTCCTGCCCTCATTTCACAATACCCCTGAGGCTTTTACGTGTGCAAATTTATTCATATCATCACTGGCCTGATGTGATTTAATGTCTAATAAATCCTTAATTGCTGGAGAAGCAGTCATGAATTAGTCCAGATGACTCTTTTCCTGATCAGATACCTGTCTGACCTTTCAAAAGCTTGTGGTTTTGGAAAGCCAGGCTCCACCCATCCATATCCACATCAGCATCACTCCAAAGTGAGATCTTGTGGCACTTCTGTGTAACATGAGGCAGGATTCCCTTTTTGCCTTGCTGTCTGTGATCTCTATTTTCCTCCAACACACCATAGACTGACATTTTTGGACACTATTTTACTTTTTTTTTTTTAATTGCGGCAGCAGAGTTGATTATTGGCCACTGGGATGAATCTAGTGGCCTCCTTGTGCAGTGGCTTGTGGAAAAACTTCTGTGGAGGTGTCTGCAGTGCCCGTGCAGAATCTGATGGCCCATGACCATAAGGGACTGGAATCATTGAAGAAATGAATGCTCCCAGTGCTGCCATGGTGCTTTCTAATTCAGCCACCGTGGAGATCCAGTGTTGTTTTCCAGTGTTCATTTCTCATTCAAGCAAAATTATCTGACTGTTTGTGTGAGGTCATGCACTGAATACATTTGATGCCCCTCATGCTGAGCATTGTCTGCTCAGGATTCAACACTTCCCTTTGACTGAAATTGCCATTATAGGTGCTGTTGTCATAGTTCAAATTAATTTCCTGTTAAACAGGGATACTAATGAGCTCCAGTGAGTTGTAGCTGCAGTGGGAGTCTGCTCAGCTAAAAAATGAAGAGTAAATTGGTGGTCTTTTGATTTCTTAGTGTTAGGATTACCTTTCTTATAGGGGAGGCTCTATTATTCTCTATTATTCTCCATTTAGCATGGATTGAATTATGTCTTCTGTTGTCTGTATTTGGGCTGAAGATATAGTTGTCACATTTTAATTAAAAAAATAAAATAAAAGAGGTTGCCTGGGTCTGTTCATACATTTTAGGACTTAAAGAACTGCAGGGCATTTTGGCCAGATGTACATGACCACCTTTCTCAGAATGAGAACAGTCACAAGAACACAATTTTCTCTTAGATGAACCCCATTACTGATGAGAAGAGGAAAGATATTCCTCTTCATAATCACATCACCCTTCAGAATTCATAAATAGCATTATTTTCAGAAAGATTTTATGGCATGTCCGGGGCTGTGTTAAGGAGTTTGTAGAAGTCTCTGGAAGATTTCTGCCTTGGTTCAGGCCCTGGCATTTTCAGTCACCTGTTCTTGCTGTGCTTCAGGTTCAATGAGGATAATGCTGATTTCTCCTCAGGAAGAAACATTCTGATGAAGTCTTTGGAAATAATTCCAGGAAGTAAATCGCTTCTAAGGGAGCATTAAATTTAGGCATTTAAGACCCCTTACAGTAACATATAATAAAGACAATAATAGTAATAAATTTCTCCATCTCATACATTTAATTTTTAATAAAAATTTTCTATTACCTAAACCTTTTTCAGAATAACATTCCATAGATTTTGGCAATTATGTTGAGGCTGAACTGAATGTTCCCAGCTAATTTTGTTCTTTTCTTACACTGTATACCAAGTAGCTGCAAAAAAAGTGCAGTTCTCCTGCTCCAGAGCATTTTAACAGAGAATTTGCTGCCATAATTTAAGAAAAGGAATTAGAAATTAGAATTTCCTCTAGAAAGCAAGGAAGATCCCTGATTTGTAATGAGCAATCCCTAGGACTGTGTTTGTGTTGGTTTCTATCCCTGTGATCAGAACTGGCTGAGGTCATAAAACATTTGGATCAGGTCCTGCAGAAGCAGAGCATATGTGTGGTTGAGGCTTTTGCAGAAATATTTTCAGAATGCTCTATCCTCCCAAAATCTGTGCCTTTGAGTTCAGCGTGCTTTATTAGCAGGATGTGGGCTGATTTCTGTGTGATTCCTTTAGAAGCACCGGAGCCACTTCTCTCCGCGGGTGACGGGAGGGGAAGCAGGGACCTGAGCTCTTCTGCAGGCCAGAACCTGCTGGATCACGCAGGCATCTTTCATACGTGCCAGACCATTCCCCAAAAGGCAGTTTGTTACTTTGCCACCACCCCACACAAATACCAAATAATGTGAAATTAGCCAGGGAACAAACCGCTGAGAGCGCAGCCCGGCGCGGTGAGCGAGGGCGGACGGCCGTGCTTTGGCATGAATTGAGGGCAGAACATTCCAGAGCACACCTGGCAGGGCCAGGCTTAACGAACAGATCCACCTGACAAATTTCACCTCCCTTTCTGCTCATCTACAAGCTTTCATGGTGTGAATTTCCTCTCCTGAATTACCTGCGCAGTATTTCCTGCAGTCTGATGTCAGCTTGTAACTGGCTCGGGTGTTCAGGTTTCCTCATTACCAGCTCTGCCTGGTTGCCCACTGAGTTAAATGCTCCAAGTTTGTTCTGCCAGGCAAAATTCACCTGCAAAGAGGCAAAGACCCCATACCAGAATTAGGTTTGTAGCCAGAATCCTTACTTCTCTTCACACAGAGAAATAAAATTCCTCATCCAAAATGCTGGCACTCGGGTTTGCCACTGAGTAAAGGAATTAAGGAAGTGATGGCACAGTGGTTCCTTATCAGGCTGCTCCTGATTTGATTTGATGTTACACGGACTCATGTTCATATAATGTTACTGAAGAGATGCAGATGTTTCATTCACATTATTACTGAATTTCCCCCAGGCGTTCAGTTCGTATTAGGGTGCTGTCCTGGCATGATGGGATGTTATCCCTTTCAGTTGTATTTCAGTCCTGGTATTTAGGGGAAAATTCACAGTGATTGAGTTTCTATTCACTTCCTCTTATAAAGTTAATTTTTTTAAAGTAAAAAAAAAAAAAGACTGGACATATGTGGAGAGAGCTGCCCTGGTGAGTCCTGAGAAGGTGGCCTCAATGTCAGAAAAGCTGTGTCTCTGATGATGCTACATTGTTTGTGTTGCTATTAAAAGAAATAATAGGTCATGAATGAATATCTATTTATATTTCTATGTTTTAGCTTTCTATCAGCCTTTCATTATAGCCTATAACAAGTCTGGTGACATGTATTTTCTTTTTACTTTCGTTCTGAAATAATCTTTCCATGCTGTTTCTAAATGGTCACTGTAAGAAAGTTTGTGGATTTGGAAAGATAACTGCCTTGTGCTGGGTATCAACACCTGCTGAAAGTTAGGAGCTGTGTCATGCATGGTTGTCTGTCACATCCCAATCCATTTTTCAGTGCTGCAAGGAAGGTGTGAGCCCTGCTGAGCTGGAGTGGCAAACGTGGTGTGAGGGTATTGACTGGGAGAGAAGCACACTTTTGTTCTTCCTTATCCGACACCCCGCCATCCTCTCTGCACCCTCCTGCTGCTTTTCTGCAAACATCACCACTGCTCACAAAGCAAATTAAGTTTTCAAGTAGGTTTTCAACTTTTTTTCGCATTGGCTTTAAGCGGTGGAGAAGGTGAAGTAATGAAAACCCCAGGCAGCACAGCCCAGGACCGAGGGCAGAAACAAAGGGATGCACCCAGGACTGCTCTGCTCTGCTCCCACGTGCAGCTCCAGAGGTTGGAGTGATTCCCCCCTGACTCCTGACAATGCTTTGGTGGTGGAACTCCTCCGGTGCTGGAGCTCCCTCTCATTAGTCTCACAACCTCTTTTTGCTGCAGTCTGTCCTGACAGCTTGAAAGGGTATTGATTAAGGGCTTAACTCACTTTTTATCACAGCTAATTATATTTTTTTGGCTGGGTGCTAGATTTCAAGACGCGGGGTTTGCAGCAGCCTGCAGCAAACGAGGGGTGATTATAACTTGAGTGAACTGTTTGCTACAGGTTCTGACTAGCAGCTATCAAAATTAGTATTCAGAAAGAGTTTGAGAAGGAAAAATTTCCAGTCTTTTGAAATTCCTGTTAAGAATTCAGATTAAATTTTCATCGTGAGTACACGGCTGCTTCTCATCTTCCTTACTCACACTGCTGCTTGTGAAAATTTGGGAGGGGCTTTGAACAGTAAACCACACAAATTTTGCTGCAGAATTGTCTCTGAGGTAGCAATTGTGTTTCTGAGCTGGTAGGAGCACACCTTTGAGAATGAGAGATGAAGAATTAACCAGGGGCAAAGGTCCTATTGTACTAATTAAATTTAATTACATTTATATGAGCATCAGCACAGATAATTCTCATTTTTTGCTTTTTTTTTTAATAGTGTTTACATGGTTATAGAGTGTTCATTGTAGTGAGGTGCTAAAGTTTTCTTGTTACTCTATGCCATTTTTTTTTTCTTTCTGAAGCTAAACAGGTATTTCCAAATACATTCTAAATCATCTTAAATTACATAATTTAGTTCATCTGGGAAACATACTAAACCCAGATATTTAGGGAGAAGGAACAACATTAATTAACTCTGTAAGGAATAGATCAATACTTTTCTGGCTTCTCAATTTATTTTCTTCATTCCACTTTCTGAAGAGACCTGATGTAGGGTGTGGGCAGAGGTTTAGTGTGACAGTTTTATAGTCACTCAAGTGAGTAAACATCTTTCCCAATTGCTTCCACAAACATGCTCTTGTACACTGCCACTGGTACTGGTTTGTTGCATCCAAATTACTGAGGTGCTTGCTCGAATCCTCCAGCATTTTGCAGTCAAAATCCTCTTGCTGTGAAAACACTGGATTTTTGTTAGTCTAGCTGAAGTCTTAGTGGTCTAAAAAATTTTTATTAGCCCAGTTATAGTGATGCTTACATTCATAATTCAAATTATATGCAGTTAAAATTAATAAATGCCAGCTTTCTTTTATCTGCCCCTCTCTCAGCTGTTCTGTTGCTTTTACACTCCCTCACTGCTAAGTGGTTTCACTCTGGAGAGGGTGAGAATATCTCAGGCAGGAGCATTCAGATCCTTTCCCAGAAATGTGATGGGTTCTTCTTCCCCACCCTTCACTATAGCCAGGGCCATCTTCACATGCTTGCTGAATATCCTCCACCTTGCTCTGCACCTGACAGCTTAGGCCCAAATTTATTATATGCAGTGTCTTTTACATGTTGGGTACTGGTTCTTCTTTCTCCTTGTTAACCCTAAAGCTCCCAGGGCGCATTCACCACCAAAGGGATGGGGTTCCTGCCTCTGCTCAGGTCATGCCCTGCCTGCCCTGCTCCTCTGGGCTGCACTCCAGCTGCAGTCACAGCCAGCTCCCCTTCACAGAAGAGCTGCATGTGCTGCTGTTTATGTTTCATACACTTCTATGTCTCTGTAAAACCAGAGCTATTTCCCTGGGCATTTCTGAGAGTGGCTGCTCCAAGCAGACAAACAAGCAGAGCCCAGCCCAGCCCAGCCCAGCCCAGCCCAGCAGGGCACGTCCAGCAAAGCCTGGCAGCACCTGAGCTCTGAGCTGAGCTTAGCCCGGAGCTTCCCTGTCCTGAGCAGTGGCAGCACCAGATTTACAGACTCCCTAGGCTGCATAGCAAAGGAAAAATGGGAGTTAGTTGCAGTTTTATTCCCTGCAAGCATATCACTGAATAAACCTCTCTGTTTTCTCTTTCACCACAGTAAGCTGAAACCCTGACCTGTCTTTTTCATATTTAGCTTTTTGCAAACTCAACCTTGTTACACCACCAGTCCTTCATCCCCAGGCTGGCACCTGCAGCTGCAGCTCCTTTCATTCATGCCCTTTGCTGTGCTCATTTTCCTTACCTGGGGATGAGTCCTAAAAGGTACCCAGCAATGAGATATCTGAATGCTGGAAAAAAAAAAGGTGAATCCTTCTGACTAATGAATCACCAGGGATGAAATGTGTATTTGTGTGCTTTCCCTGCATCCTTAAATGTTCCATTTTGGGCAGAGGCACCAGGCCTGTGTGTGGTGAAGATGTTGGGCACAGAGCACACAAAGGAAGTCTGGACTCTGAGTCATTTGCAATGGGCATTCATAAATAATTCCAGGTATGAAGTGTAACAGTGCTCACTCCCCCTGCGATTTTCTGCACCCATTTTTTCCATCTCTTCCTTGATTGCTAATCAAATTCCATATAGAAATGTTTTCCTGATGAGTCTCAGTCTCTGGGCAGTCTCTCATATGTGCTTCACTACCAAAACATGTAATTTGATCACTGTGTCTGTATAATAGAATTCATTTTTCAGAAGCTTGAAAGCATTCCCCTCTGTGCCAAGGGCTAAATATTCCAGAGTCTGTTAAGTGGACTCGTCCCCCAAGTCTAAGGGAATAAATGGATGCTGATTTGATAGTTTTAAGCACAATTTAAATAATCACAGTATCCCATTTCATAAACTGTGTGCTGCCACAGGCTTCTCTGTATTGATTTTCATGTTTGGAAATGTTCTGGAGGGCTCTGTGTCCCTGTGGCCAGGGAGGACGAGGGGTTCCTGGCATGCATTAGGAGGAGTTTGGCCAGCAGCTCCTGGGAGAAATCCTCCCCCTGTGCTCTGCCCTGGTGAGGCCAAATCTGGAGCACTGTGTCCAGTTCTGTCCCTTCCAACCCCAGCCACTCTGTCACTGGTTTTGTGATTTTGCTTATTTGCTTTTACTGGAGGAAAAAAGAAAATTAAAAAAAAAGAAAAAGGGAGAGGTGAGAAGATAATAATTCTCCCTATATTTCTGAAGCATTTTCCTTTTTATTTTTTTCAAAAGTTGTAGGCTTTCGTGTGTTTGTCCAAGCTCTCTAGAAATCTGATGGATTAGAATGGATCAATGATTCTGTAAAATAAGATTTGAGGGAATAATGAAGAACCCATGTGAGCAGAGCAGGGGACAAAATCAAGCTGTCACTGCCTCTCCTGTGATCAGTCTTAGACCCAAGTGAATAATAGACCTTTTTGGAGCTAAACTGCCAGCCTGGCCCTAAAACATTCCTGTTTTTCTTACTGAGTTGGCTGTAGCTCCTGGGAATCACCAGGTGCTATTTCTGGGCTCTTGCTGTGGCAGTGGAGATGTGACACCAGCTGGCTTTGTCCCCTGTTTGTCACTCGTGTGCTCTGCCAAAGGTCAGGCCCTGAAGATTTCTGCTTAACTTTGGAGTCTGGTTCCTGCTGCTGTACCAGGGCAAATTGTCTATTTAAACACTGTCTGGAATAAGCTGTCCTCTGCTTACCATGGGCTGATTTCAGTCCCAGTCTGCAATGAATAATGAATGCAAAGGAGAGGTTGCAGTTCAGTCACAAATTATTATTTACAGAATTACTGCTGACTTCTCGTTAGTGCTTGCAAGGGCCAGGCCAGCTCTTGAAGGAGTTAGGAGATTGCTTAATGAAGATTCATTTATTAAGATGCATGGCTGGCCAATATCCTGGTCATCACATTGATTTTAGGACTGGATCAGAGCGTGAGCAACCTTTGCATAGCTGAGGAGTGAAAAGCAGCTAAACTACGTTGGGCAACTTCTGGAGTATTTTTTTTTTTTTTTTTTNCGTGAGCAACCTTTGCATAGCTGAGGAGTGAAAAGCAGCTAAACTACTTTGGGCAACTTCTGGAGTATTTTATTTTTATTTTTTTTTTCTACTCTTTGTATTAAGAAGTAACTCTTTCTTTCCTTAATTTCTTCTTTAAATCTTTGAAATAAAGGAATTTTGCTATATGATAATTTTTAAAAGTAGGACTTTGTATAATAATGCAGGATGATATTGCACAATTAATCCTTAAATTTTCATTTCATATGGTAAAACCTACTGCAATTCCCTCCACACACGCAGATTTAGTCTGCTCCAAGCTTTGTGATGACAGACAAATTATATAGGAATGTCAAAAGTGTAAACACAGTATAAATACATCTGAAAAATAGAATGTCTAACAGATATTTTATTCACAGGCATGGACCAGTGTCACCTAATCAGGGGGGATAAATGTCTCTTTGAATGTAAAGAGTTTGTGGGTATAAAATGAGGTTATGTTGTGCCCCACCCTCATGTCTAAATCTCTCTTTTGTTTTTCTCCTTAACAAAAATCATCTAATTGCTCAAAGGTGGATACATACACATGGTTTAGGCACAAGGTCACTCTACAGTCACCCTTGGTGTGCACTCACCTTCTTTCACACCCTTTCTGCTCTGGGGAAGAGCCAGGGAATACGCTTGGCTTTGATGGAACAACTTAGAAATACGTCCAGGTGTAACCCAGGTGTTGTAAACAAAGGAACCTGGGGGCTCCTGTGTGACCATGGGGGGCTCAGTGCCCCCCTGAATTTCCATTCTGCTGAACTTAAAAAACCAATCAGACAAACAAACAGACCTGCAAACAAAGCAGGGAAACAACCACCCACCCCAACCCCCCTGGATGTCCAATGCTTTATTTTCCTGGATGGGAAAACTGTCATTGATTGTTTGACTCGAGTTTTGAGCTGGCTGAGATAACACAAATCATTACACTTTCAACTATAAATTGCAAAAATTGAACTTTCTGCCTTTGGTGGGGGCATCTCAGTGGGAACCTTTTGTCAGATGTTAGCTTGCGCCGAGGAGACATTGACTGCACAACTTTCCATTGCTGGAGTTAATTGTCTGCCCCTCTCTCACTGCTCCAAATTGATCTGGTGTTCAGCTTTTTCTGCAAACACTCTCCCTTGGAGTGCAGGTGGGAGCTTGGGCAGCACGTGGCAGGGGCTGTGCTGGATTTCTGAGCTTCAAAACAGACCCGAGAGGGAGAAAATCTACCTGAGACCGCCTTGGCAAGCACCAAGTGCCACAGATATTTCAGTGGGTGTCTCCAGCTCAGGGGCACTGCTTGAAGGAAGCCAAAGCAGGGAGGTTAATGCTCCTTGTCCCTGTCTGGGTGTCTCTGTCCTGTCCTGTGGGACAGGAGCAGCCTGGAGGTGATGATCAGCCAGCATTAACAGCAGAATTTGACCTTTTCGGTTTTATTGTGTTACTTTTAATCAGCTTAGTACTTTGCAAATTTCCCTTAAATATAGAAAAAAGGAAAAATCTGTTTGCGTGTTTGCATTAATGTATGAGATCTCTACCAACTGCAATGGGAAACGTGTCCAAAATCACAGTGTTTCAGTGTTTTTCATTCACTGAACCTATGAGAAAACCAAATTAGTTCGTTCTTTTCTATGGGTATTATCAAGAGTCTTCTTAAAATAGTTTAAAAGTCAAACTATCTAATGATATAATTATTTTGAATGAACAAAACAGTAAAAGTCTGAGGGCACAACATTTTCATTTGTCTGGGAATTAGCCTGATCTATTCTAGTTCCTGTTTTGGACTTAATTATGATATCACTAAATATTCCCAGAAGTCATCCCAGAACAAACAAATAAGCAAATTAAAAAGGAGTTTGGTTGAAGTTTTCTTTTGGTTTTGTTTGTTTTGGGTTTTTTGTTGAGTTTTGTTCAGTTTGCTCTCTTGGGGGGATTACTTTTGGCTCTGTAAAGGCTTTAAAATGGCTGAAGAACTTGGTTAATCCGTGTGCTGCTAGTGGCAAAATGAAAAAGGACATGACATAATTGAAGAAAGGCTGGTGTGAGAGCTAATGTGGTTTTCAGGAGCCTGTTGAGAAAATCATCCCCAGCTGTGTGACTCCACAGCAGCTTCTTGCAAGCACTGGGAGGGGAATTAGTTCTTTGCCACCATCCTCTCATCCACGAGGAGCTGAGGACCCTTGGCCTGTTGCTGTGGGAAGAGGAAGGGTTTATGGATGGTTTTGCGTTAAAGATTGGGCAGAATGTTTGGTTACCTGTGCAATAATTCAAACTAAACATATAATCTGCTGAGGTAAACGTGCTGTTCCCTCTGTCAGAGCTGCTATTTTTAATGCTTCAGTTGCTCACGAGGGAGTGTTTGTGTCTGGAGCTGTGGCAGAGCGCTGTCAGGGATGCAAGCTCGGACAGAACCAGCCTTTCACGAGGATGTGCTGCCTTGTGGCTGATTTGGATTTGCATTGATTTGCCTGTGCTGTTGCTTGATTACCTCCAGGCTGGTGTTGGAAATGTGGGTTTTTCTGTTTGATCCCCCATTAGCTCTCCCCTCCGTGTCCTATCGATACCTGCCCCAGGCAGCTCCTCTGGCCTCCCGCTGCGTGCAGCTCCCTGCCCTCCTGCCTCTGCTGCTGCAGAAATTAACTGGAACGTATTTGGTGTGCTGCTGTTCTGGCTGTGTCTCTGAAATAAATAGCAGTAAAACATTTCAGCATTCATTAAATGTCACGAAGCTTCGTGGCACTTCTGTGACAGCATTCCTGAGGAAGCTGGAATGCTGCTGTACAGCAGGGCTTTGGTTAGAGAGTCTCTTGGAAAATGCTTTGGTCATTTTCTGTAGAATGCTCTTTGTTTTGGTGTTTTCATGCAAGTTGTGTAAATGCTGAATTGCAAGATTGATATAGGAAAATCACTGACTCCTTCTCTACTAATGTTTTCTTTGTGAAGGGAAACTTAAAATTTTAAATAATCTCCCCCTTATTCTCTGATCTGGTTTGGCCAGTGGCAGTTTATTGGGACTCAGGCTGTAGCCCTGTATTGTGTATCTTCAGGCTGGTCACTGTTACCATGTTTTAGATTATGAATCTGGATTTTATTGGGGTTTTTATCACTCATTTCACCCAACAGGTGTTTGGAGGAGGCAGGGCTGGGGAAAAGGTGTGCATTGAGTTTCCCATGTGCAGGTAACACACCTGTCAGGGTATGGTGGTGCTGCTTTGAACGTTTTAAAAGCCTGAGCAGATTTAAGATTGATTTGCTGACAGGAGCACCCACGCTTCTAACGTGAGTCCTGAAATCTATTTCTGATAAGTTGTTGGCCAGGACAGATTTCAGGCTCCCTCAAAGCTCAGACTGCTCTTGTGGAATGAGGGGCAAACTCTGGTGGGAGCACTGTCAGTGCAGCTGCAGAAGAGGAAAAAGACACATTTAAAGGAGATAGCAGATAATTGTTATGGCTCAATCTTAAGCTTCATGAACCTGCAGAGCATTTCAGCAGGCACTTTGCTTGTCAAGGCATCCCTTCCTTAGCCATGGCTTTCTCAGCCCTGATTCCAAGATTTCCATTAATGAAGATGTCTGCTCCTCACAGATGGAATACACTGCAGAACACATTTTCTGCAGTCACCAGGTTTTCAGTCTGGTTAGAGCAGATAAGATCATTATTGTTCTATCACTTAGCTCACAGAGCTTTAGTGTTAGATGATGTTGCTCACAGTGTTTTTTAATCCATCTGGCTCCATTGAAACAGGCTCTGTTACCCCTCAGTGGATACCCGCTGGTATTGGCCAAATTACTCAGAAAACATTTTACTGAGTCACTTTCTCTCAGGGTTGATGCTGTTTTCAGTGATGTTGTATGTGCTTGTATTTATGTGCATTATTTTTGTAAGATGCACATGCATCATTCCCACTTTGGGGCAGTCTGTGATAGTTTATTGAAATGTAAATAATTTACTTTGGTATATTTTGAGAGAGAATAGCTTTTTCTCTGGGGAAGCATGCTAGATGGAGAATATGGGATGTGATTACAGCTTGCTTAACAGTGTCCCTTCTGTCCAGGACTCTTGATTTCATTTTTGGATACTGCCAGTGACACAGCCTAACCTTCAGTCATGAGAATCAAGAGGGCATACCCATTTGTGCTTTGGTTTGTTGCTTTGTGAGTTGTTCTAACAACTGTCTTTCCTATTATTTGCTTCTGAAATGGAATTCATATTTCTAAAGCTCATTCAAGTAAAGAATGATGTACATGTGCAAAATACTACTATGCTATAGGCTGTTTTTCACATTTCTAACATCTGTTGTCAGTCTGGCTTGGTTGTTGTACATTTGTATTGCTGGGAGAGGGAAATTTACTGAAATGCAAAACCCACGGGATGTAAAAATGCTTAATGTCTACCTGGGAAGTGTGAGTCCATCACTGATAAGGAACTTTGCACAGACATGCTGATAGGGTGATGTGCTCGTGGAGTGACTGGCAAATTATTGATTGGGGCTGGAGAATCCTCCTTGGTAGCTGCTGTTTGTCTTCCCTTTCTTCTGGGAGTCCTGGGGGAGTCAGCTGGGAATTAGACTGTAGTCACTACCTAGGGTGGATTTATAGCCTCTACCTGTGGGGAAAAAATGGGGAATTTCTTGAGGCAGGGATGGAAACAAGGCAGAGAGGGAAGGTGTTGGCTGGGTTACAGAGGGCCAGCACCAGGGCACGGAGCACGGGGGAAATGATTTCCTCCCAGCTAGGGAAATTACAGCCCCAGCTGCCTGGTGCCTTCCAGCAGAGACTCTCAGCTTTAGCCAGTGTTTCTGTTTGAAACAAATGAACACGTGCTGGTCCCGAGCCCCAGAGGCGATTCCAGGGATGAAGGTGAGGGGGACCCAGGGATGCTCCAGGGCCCCTTTGTTTCACACGAGCATGGACTGAAATCTGGGCCATTGGGACTGGGCTCATCTGAGATGGGACAGGGCATTTCTCAACAAATCCATCCCTGTCTGTGTGTCTGGTATCTACAGCAACACTGCCCAAGCCTCTTGAACTGCTGGGAAGAGGCAGCTGGTGTGCTTCAGGCTGCAGGTTTGCTTTGGGTTTCTCCAAGAGCTGCTTTGAAACCAAAGCAATGCTGCCAACATTCTTTCAAACAATGAGCCTCCTTCAAGAGTTTAATATTACTCCATGGACTCTCAAGCAGGCATTGGGTTTTCAGAGAGGAGGTAGTTGGTTTTTATTTAAATAAAAAAAAAAAAGTTTGTTTTGTTTTTTTTTTTCAAAGCACAAGAAAGAGATAAAAGTTCCTTTAGTTTATCTTCTGTGCAAAGGTCTGAGTTTGGAGCTTCATCTCCTTGTGGTTTTGATTTCCCCATTGCAAATACCATGTTAGTGTGTCTTCTTTGTTATGGATCTCAAAATGTCTCAATGTTTTATAAATTACAGTTTGTATTTCTGCAGCTGAATCAACTACAACCAACTGTGCAGCTCTTCCTCCCCTTCCCGCTCACCTCCGGCATTCCCCCGCTCCTGAATAAAGAGATTTTTGAGAAGCCTGGGCAATTAGCTATAACAGTAACTACCAGTATTTTTGATTCCTCAACATCATATAAAACTGCCAGAAAACTGTAGAATTCACTCCATTAAAGGGAGTTGCTGAAGTGACGTGCCTTGATTTCTGACTCCTAATGAAAACACATTTCAAACTGTTCAAACACAAGATGTTTAACAATAAGCGTTTGCTTTCCCCTAGTTTTTCACTAAGAACCAATATGATATTAAATGAAATAGGATCTTAGGAAAAGAGGAAAATAATAGGAAAAATTATGATTAGTCTCTGGTGTAAAGAAGAGTCCTGAATGTGTTTGATAAGGCAACAACAAAGAGCACGAAATGAGCAAAGCTGATTCTGTAGATGTCTGCAGATCATACTGAGATATAACTGAAGTAGAGGAGCTTGTTGTTTCTGATGGTTTAAGTGCCTTGCACACCCACTGCATGCTCTGAGCACAATAAAATGTTCTATCACACATTGCCTTCATCATAGCCAGCATAAGATCCATACTCCTGCAATAATAGCAGGGATAATTAATTCTGGCTTAAGTATTTGGGAAATTATTGAGTGCTGCAATTACAGGCTTTCCAAATGACAATCTTTAGAAGCTATGCTCTGCATTCCCCCCAGACCTGAGTGCACTGAGAAACTTCTCTTCAGCACCAGAAGGAAAAAGCCCCTGCAGGAGTGAATCTTAATGTAGTATTAATTGGGTAACGGAAGAACACAGCCCCGAAACACAGAGGGTGCATTTAGAACAGGACAAATAATCTGAAATACAAGTTTGATGAATTCCCTTCATCTCTGCGCTGTGGCTGCTGCAGCACTTTTGTTTATATTGATCTGAACGGCGTGGAAATTTTCTTTCATCTGTCATTTACATTCATTTTACCTCTTGCAATTGCCTCTGCCAGCTTTACATGCTTGTTTTCTGGTGAATCTATTAATAAGATTTCCAGTACATCAAAAGAATTTCTATTGGGCAAAGGTAGAATATAATACACTTGAGGTGTAGGAGGGATCCTAGCTGCAATTTTACCTACTAAAAGTTATTAATGAGTTTTGTGAAGTAAAGAAAATAATTGGAAAGCATAATGCTAATTGCATGCTATAGATTTTCCTCTATTGCTTACTTGTTTAGCAAGTGACTTGCAGAATGGAATATTTGCACCATAGCTTTTTTTCTGATTGCAATATGCCTTCTGAATTGACAAAAATAGGCCCAGAGGTCAAATTAATTAAAAACAGTAGGAGAAAGAACACAATTAATGCTGCAAGTTTGTATTTACATGTTCTTGCCTGAAAAATGTGCGAGGTGCATTTTGTTGTGTGCAAAGCCCAGATGCTGTATGCCAACGAAAATGAGAAATATCTTAAAGGGTAGAATTAAATTGAATTCTTTACTCAGGAAAATTTATGCATGACGATGATTTCAGGGTGAGCAACCAGGGCACTCAGCATGGGTTTTGGGCAGTGTAATTGATGGCTGTGTGAGGAAGGTGCCCATGCCCTCAGTGTCCCCCTGTTACCCACGTGACTTATGCCAGCTTTGCCCACATTAATGTTGTTGCCTTTCCCCACAAACACTTTCCCTACTGCTTCATTCCAAAATCCTCCCTGGTTCTCAAGTACCTTCAGCAATTTGCCTTCCCCTGAGCTGTAGGGACACAGAGCAGCCCTAAAGCCCTTCATTTGCTCCTCCATGGCTGCATGTTACAAGGGATTTCTGCCTTTCTGGACCAAGCAGAGCAAGCTGCTGCCTTTCCTGGTCCCGACTTTGGTGTCAACCTTGCAAAAGTACCTCAGATTTATAGGTTGCAAGTTTAATGTGGTTTGTAAGGAGAATAATATTTACCTCTGATTTAACTGAGCCGTACATGAAGTTTGAATACTCCTGACTGCAGGGGGGTTAACCTTGTGTGTGGCAGGTGAGAAATAGAGGTGGCTGTGAGTGCGTTCAGGAGCAGCATCAGCTGTGCTCTTGGCCTTCCCTTCCCAGCCCCTCGGGTTTCTCAGCTCTTTGGGGCACTCGAGCACCTTTCCAAAGATGCAGGGACTCAGACTGATGATCATGCTGCTTATGAGTACACAGTAGTGCAGTTTTGGGCTTTATGCAGTAAAATCCCTTGCTTGGGACCAAGTTGGTTTTAAGCAAACCACCGGTCTGCTCAGCGCTTGCCAGAGGCTCTGGGTGTCTGGGCTGTGCAGTCAGCAGCCCTGGGAGGAGGAGCTGCCCTCCTGCCTTCCAGAGATGCCTAATCCTCACTTTTGCTGACTTCTCTCCTGTTTCCTCTTGGTGCTTCATGTGGTTTTGCACCTTTCTCTTGGCTGCTGGAGCTCCCCAGTGAGCAAGCTCTCTCCTGCCTGGGTTTCTGGTTCCTGTGTGTGCCTGGAGCTCCCAGCTTTGCCCTCGCCCTGTTTGCCAGGGGTGCTGCCCAGGTCCCAGGTCTGAGCTTTGCAGAGCCAGGTCCTGGGGACAGAGACCAGTCCCAGGAGTGACCTTGCCTCAGAGCCGAGGGTTGCAGGGCACGAGTCCCACGGGTGGGTGGTGACATGGGGTGAGGGCAGCTGTCCCCTGCTCAGCTGAAACAGCAGCTCTGGGCTGGCTGTGAGCAGAAAAAACCTTCCCCAGCCTTCAGCTGGGTCCTCTCCATTTCCCTCCCCCAGAACTGCATCATTCCTTTCTGCAAACTAACGTGTGCTGCATTTCCTCAGCAAGCTGTGCTGTTATGTTTTGCTCCGAGAGGAAAGATGAGTGAGTAATCTTAACACTGCTAAAGAATGGCTGCACTGAATATGGAAATAAGCTGGGAAGATTTAAGGAACAAGGGAAGGCTAATGGCTTTATATTTTGCTTTGCTGAAATGACACAAGTGGTGAATTCTGAAAGACAGTTATATATTCTGATTATCTGAAAGGGCAATTGCAGAGCCATCGCTCAGGAGGAGCGAGGGATGATATCAGTGATACAATGCAGCACTTCAATTTGCAAAATTCTTCCCATTTGCAAATAGATATTTCAGACATCCATTTAAGAATGCGTTATTAGCATGTGGTTAGACTCTAGTAACTTTGAATATTTCATGTACTCTACTGTAAATAACAGCTAAATCTTATTCATTATCACCCTGATAATATAAGCTGTGAAAATAGTGATGCAAATGGGAGATTTCTGACTTTAATCAAATAAAACACAATCCTTTTTCTTAAAACAACTTGGAGAGAAAAATAGATCTTTCAGATGTTTTAAACAAAACCAAAGTGTTGTTCACCATAGCATCTATCACCCAGAATCTTTCCTATTTAAAATAAGAGAAGATTGAAAGAAAGCAAAGTGTACCAGTTAAAAATTCCTTTATTTCAGTATGTGGAATGACTTATCTTATTGAGAGCAAAACTTATATCTTACAATTGGAAAGGGAATTTCAGGACAAAACTTTTAGTGAAAGTTTTCTTGATCCACAGGAATTTTCCTGGACCACTGGAGTCCACTGGAGAGTGTACTGCTGATAAAGGTGGCCATCCTGGGATGCTGGAATTTACCTTGTGCAAATCAAATACAGCATGAACTTGATCAGTGCTGGCAAATTTTGGCCAAGAGCTTTATTTTATACATGCCAGCAGGTTTTCTTGGTAAACTCTTGCTTCTTCCTTAACCAGTTCACCTAAAGGTGGAGTAAGCATTGCTGCCTTGAGAATGCACTCAGAGAGGTGACCTTGGTGGCCAGCACACTGTAAATTTAAAATTAAGAACGGGTAATCAAGGTGGTTAAAAGATATTTTCTCAAGGCCACAAGGATATCTGTTGCTAGGATAACTCTCTGATACAGAGAGCAGAGAAGAGAAAACCTTCACTGCTCTCTAAGAAGGCCTTAAGTTTCCTGAGAGTCCATTTTGGACAAGGGGAAACTTTTTGCCTATTCTTTCTCTTCTCCAGAAAGAGCAAGATGCTTTTTTTTGACAGCTGCATGAAATGCATTCATTTTATCCTTGCATTTTATCTATCATCAATTCCCATTCTAACTAATCAAACACTTGATATCAAACATTATAGATTTCCTGCTATAACAAATAAAATGCTGTAATAATAATAATAATGTGCTGCCATAACAAATGGAGTGAGATAGTGACATGCCAAAGACCTGCCTTGTTACTCATTTTAAAAGGCTCCTTTTGGTTTTTTTGGTTTTAATTTTTTTTTTTTTTTTGAACCATAATAAAATTAGTTCAATTCAACAGCTACATGAGTGCAAATCAAACATAAAGTTACTACTTTTCTGTATTACACATGAGCTGCTTTATAATCATCCACACTGGGAGCAAAGATTTTATTTTCTAGAGTGAAATGGAGCTGAAGCGTTCCACCACTACTTGAACTGGAGCAGTTAAGAACAGTCCTTGCACAAACCTTATTTTGCTTCTGACTTGGGCACACCTGCAAGCCAAAGAACCAAAATGAGACAGAAGTCCCTTTTTCTGGGAAGCACCAGTAAGAGCAGCTCCATTTGCTGCCTCAAAGTGATGAAGCACATTTCCAGGCCCCTTCAACGAGCGCTCCTGGGGTTGCACACACGGGTGTTGCTTCAGAAAGATTTGACCTTCATGGGAAAAACTGAACAGAAACAAAATTGCAAAGGGAAATAGAATCTTTAGGTTCTTGAGGTTTCTTTTAGGTCTCCATAGCCCTAATGACCTCCTCAGGGTTGCATTTAAGGCTTAGCCTTGGCTGTGATGCAAAAGACATTGGAGGTCTGTGAGTAATTCACTGGAACATTCATTATTCCAAGAATCCTCGCTCATGAAGAAACATGAAATCTATTTATCTGAGCCACGACTGAAATGTATAAGTTAGCATAATCAAATCAGAGCTAGAGTCCCATGCACCATTATTAAAGTAGAAATTCTTCTCCATTTCAATGTTAACACAAAGAATTCACAATCCTAATAAAAGCCATTCAATATTTCTGCTGAAAAAGATTCATGCTGCTGGGTCAGCAGTCAGAAGTGATGTCAAATATTGCTGAAATGGTTCTGTGTTATTGTTTATCATTATGTTCTTTTAACTATAAAATGGCTTTGCCTATCAGATATCAAGCATTCAAGATGATAACATCAAAGATGATGGAAATTGAAGAATGTCTTAAAGAAAAAAATCAGAACTGAGATTTTCCTCTTTTTCAAACTTAGCAACAGCACACCCATAGTGCAACTTTCATGTGTAATTTTTATTTAATCACATGTCAAATTGAAGGCTTAGATGAATTAAACTTTAAAAAGCATGCTTTCAGCTATCATTTTGACATCTAGCATACAATAACTACCTTTCAAAAGTTAAATAAAATGTTTTACATGCTTTAAGTATTATTTTCAATTTTATTTGCTTTTTATTTCACTTCTTTGTTGTTATTTCAAGAAGCCCAGAAAATACAATTTAATTGCTAAATGTTGCTGGGGAAAATCTTATGAGAGACACTCTGGTACAACGAGGATTAGCTTCTGGAAATAAATACCCTTTGAAGTTGTTAATCAGAAATTTGTGAAGTTCCAGGTTCATGATGCGTTTGTGCAGCAATGATTTGGGGAATGAGTTTGTTCCATGACCTCGGTGCTGCGAGAGGACGATGCCAGTGTCAGCTTAGCCCCTGGATACTTCAGGAAAAAATGGAGAATTTGCTCCTTAAAGCAGGCGGTGCTGGTTACAAACCCCTTCTTTTTCCTGCCTGCACGGGAAGGGTTTCACAGAACTCTCCTGCAACGGGCAGGAGCTGGAATATCTGACAATATCTGACATTTCCCTTATCAGCTGGCTGCAGTTTTACCTGCCTGCAAGAGGAGCCTGCAGGGAGCTGGACGTGTGGCTCCCAAAGGCGCCCTGAGCGGGGGAGTGCTGGAGGTACAAGATAGTCCTGCGAGATTATTTCTCATCACTTGAGAGAATGCTTTGTGTGAGTGAATCCAGCCATAAGACCTGACAATTTTAAGTCATTTCCACTTGAGCAGGTGTAGGGGCACCATCTGTTCTGCTGGTTTTCTGTGGAGGTAGTAATTCTTTCATTGAAAATGTACAAATCTAAAATAATCCCCCATGTTGAATTTCTATTTGTCTGGGCAGCCAACCCAGCTTTTGTTTGCCCTTTTGAAATTAATAGGTTATGCTTCCTGTAGCTAAATAAATCAGCAAAGTGGGAGGAGTTATTTAAATCAATAAAAATGAAAGCCTAAAACTATTTCCTTCTCACACTACTGTGGAACAGTTAGATTTTTAATCACAGTGAGAAAAAGCAAAAGTATTTATCAAATCTTCCTCTTCTTTAGAAGGCATCTAGATACTGTATTTTCCCTTAGTAATTAGTGAGGGTGTAAGACACCAGTTACTAATGCTAATCAGATTAAATTAGGAGGACTAGCAAAATTTGTAACAAAAATGTCAAAAGGATTCTATTGGATTTCTTTTGGAAGTTTTAAAGAGCTAAAAATGCAAAGTCTTGCCAATATTTAAAAGGGTAAATATGGAAATTTGGGAAACAGCAGGTCTGTTTGACTGGACAAATAGACACCAGGAGCTGAAAGGGAAGCAGCCAATAAATTTGGGGCAGGGGCTGGAACACCTGAACTTGTTCAATGAAAAGAAGGGCTTGTTCTCCAAGTTTCATCTGTATGAGATGATAATTAAGGTTATTAGTGTTGGCAGCAGCTGGGGGTGGTGCTCTTTTATGTGAAATAGGGAAAAACTGATTTTAATGCCCACTAGACTTGGACTTCTGGAATCAGCTGAGCATTGTCACGTTGCACAATGCCTCTCTCCTTCCCCCAGAAGAGGAGCCCTTCATTTTTCATTTTGAAAAAACCTAACCAAACAAAAATCCCCACACCTCAAACCCAAAAACCAAACCCCACTGTAGGGCCCATTAAATAAATCCTAAAAAGGTCACTGCTAAATTAGAAAAGGTGAATGCAGCAGTGATGTGTTGTTAATGAAGTGTTTCTGTGTGTGTGTGATAATGGTGACCAATTTGGCATCTTTGTAGATACTCCAAGAGAAATACAGGTCCCTGCTGGCAAAAATAGAGAAGTTTAATTTGAGTGAAAAATTATCATGTATTATATATTTGGCCTATGACAAAGCCATCAAAATAATGTAACAAGATCTTAGATTTAATATGCCAGGCCACAAAACTTATGGGAAATGCAGACTTATAAAAGAGTTTTATAGAAGAGAAACTCTTTGAGCTGTGTTAGTTGTGCTCAACACTACTCTGTATGGGGAAAGGAAAAATGAAAATACTGGCTTGTCTCAGTTGAGTTTCAACACAAAGACATATTTCCCACTGGGTTTGTGGTTGGATCCTCTCAGGCTGTTTGTTTTAATGTTATTCTCAGAATTTTGCACTGATAGTTGCTGTGTCCTGTTTGTCTCAGTGAAAGCCTGTGCAACAAAAATTGCTGTTTTGGAACAAAAGGTGATAGTTGAGGATAAAAAGACTGGAGCTGGAAATTGTAGTTTGATTAGGGATCTTCTTTACTGCTTGTACTTGAAGATAGTTATTTTCTGGTTATTTAAGGTATTTCATATCCTCCTAACATTTGAAGTAAACAAGCGACTGAGAAAATTAAAAATTTATTTGACTACTCCTTTATTTACTGGCTGCTAATAGTGGAGACAAATGTTGAAGTAGTCCTGTTCTTTTGTGCTGTCTCACAACATCTCCTAAATAAGGTCTGTTTTAAATCAGAATTATCATCTAAATAATATAATTAATTCAGCATAAATTAAAAAGTAATGTTTTTTCTTTATGATCTCTTTTTAAATGGATATTAATTTGCTTCAATGAATGAAGATAATAAGGTTAATAGTTTAATGTTCCTCAGTTGATATCTGCTGCTTTTTCTATTACCTTTTTTTTCCCTTTTTGATTATAAATTGGCTAACCCCTGGTGTATAATACCAGAAATCATCCCTTCAGTGTATCCAAAGCTATTTACTTAGACTCATCTTTTATTATTCCCACTGCCACAGTCTAATTATTGTAGTGAAAGATTGAACACAGAATAGTTTGGGGCTTTGATCAGTCTTCATATAAATTTCAATAATGAGAGTAAAAGGTTTGTGGTTTTTGGAGATAATTTGATCCCTCCAGACACACTCAGCTTTTACCAAAGGCAGTGAATGCCATATGAGACCTCTGACAGCATTTGTGTCTGGTCCGTGACATCTCTGCAAGCAAAATTCTTTTCTCATAGCAATAAAGAGTAATTTAATATTTTCAAATGTGACAGAGAAACTATAGACTGCTGCATGGTTTTTTCCTTACATTTTCACTTCATTGTCCTCTATCAGTTTAATTGTCTGTATTACAAGTTCCTACATCAGAATCCTCTAAGAATTCATAATAGGTTTGCTTGCATTTCTCTCTTTTTGGAAAAGTATACCAACTGTCATTCAGATAAATAAAACAAACCATAATCCTTGTTATTCTATTACTATCGGTGCTGGCTCCCTTCGGAGATAAACAGAAAAGCAGCTGGAGACTGAGGATATTTCGTAATCTTATAAATTGAAATTTAAATGCCTCAAGGAGGAAATTTCCAAAATAATTGTGACAGAAGATAAGTCCCGGCTTTTGGCAAAATTTTATTAGAATTACTTGTTGCAGATCGTTGTCTGACGCCTGCATGAATTCAGAAAATGGCAGCACTGCCATGCAGAGGAACAGCTGGGTTTTTTTCATCTTGATAAATTTTTCTGAAAGTGCTCTGTCATCAGTGTTATCAGGTGTGACACACTCAGGGACACGATCAAACTTAAAATTATGAGCCTTTAGCTGATGCCAGTTGATTTTAAATCACAGAGGTTTGATCTTTCTGACTAATGACCTCTCAACTTACGCAACTAAATATTTGCATTTTTTAACTGAGCGTGAGGGTTAGTTAGTGATGTTTTTAATTTTGCTTGGGGTATGAGATCTGTTTTTTCTCACTGGGCTAGGCAGTCAAAAAAGAGTTGGTGACTTTCTGGCCTCCTCTACTGTCAGCTGGTTCAAAACTTCTGCTGTATTTTGGCAAAACCCTGAAAAGAAATATTTCTTTGTTTACACTTAGCGAATCCCAGATGCACAAAGTCGTAACCCGTTGGACATAGTGATAACCATTGTGTTCCCAGTCATTTTCAAAGGCTGGTATTGGTGTCTAATGCTAAAGCTTGAGCTAAAAACGTTTTAAGAATACTTAAAATTCACTGGTAGCCTGGAGAGGAGAGGATGTAACACAACACAAAGGCAGTGCAAACCTCGCAAAATCCAGCTTTTACAAAGAGCTCATGCAATGGAGGTGGATTTTTTTCATACTGTGGATACCAAACTCATTTCAGGTGAAAGAATTAGCACCTTCCCTTTCCACATGTAGTAGCTGTACACCTGTGCAAGCTGGGTGCAGTTTTGAATGCAGGGAGTAAATGAGAACCATTGCAGGAATGATTTCACTGGATCAACTCTACAAAACTCCAGTTATTTGGGCTTTGAGGAAAGGATTGATTGACACTGCTGGTGTTGTGAGGGCTCTGAGAGGCAGCTGACAGTGGAGTAGGATCGATCATATCAGTAATTTCTCTGGATCCATCTGTTTTTTTGGGCTGTGCAGAGACACTCCATGAGTTTTCACCCAGCTGTGGTGGGAAAAGGCAGCAGGAGGAGCAGGACCACTGTCCCAGCCAGGCTTGCAGAGAGCCCTGGGGCAGCTGCAGGCAGCCAGCTGTGGAGCTCAACGAGCAATTCTTCTGGTGACCCCAAAAGTGCAATGGGGGCATTTGGGGGTGTTAGCTGTGAGCCTTTCACCATCTGAACCTTTTCCCCGTGGGCTGTCAGGCTGTCCCAGCAGTCACAGAGGGGTTATCTTCTCCCATTTCTATCCTATGGAACAGGCTTGATCTGTTCCAATATTTCTCAATGGTCTGCCATATGAGGGAGTCTAAAATCTGCAAATTTGATAAACAGGAAAGCAGGACTGGAAGGCAAAGTGTACCTGAACACAGATGAAATCATCTGGAAAAAGAATGGCAGGAACAATGAATGCAAAGTGCCACTGCTAGGCTGCAGCAATCCATGGCAATAACCAAAAAGGGAACAACGAGGAAAAGATCAATTAAAAGGACCTGGGCATTATGGTGGGTGGCAAGGACACAAATGTGTTGAGCTGCCATGGCAGAGGAGCCTGCAGGAGATGTGAAATGATCCTGCTCAGTGCTGACAGGACCTTGGCTGGGGCTGGGTGCAGGGTTTTGGGCAGAGCACGGAGCCGTGAGCGAGCTCCTGCACAGGGGGAGCAGCCAGAGAGAGCAGGAGCACCCGACAGATTGAAATAATAAGGTCTGTTTATTCTGAAGCAGAATAAAGTGCCAAATGCCAGAAAGATGAGTGGGAATAAGCAGGCCGTGATGGATGGGACTGAAGAAGTGATTTATTTTGTAACAAGAAAGAGGCAGGCTCAACATTAGAGGAGAAGCTCTCCATTAGCAGTGGTGAGGCACTAAAACAGGTTTTCTGGGAAAGCCCTGAGTGTCTTACTGGTGGCTGTTAAGAAGCACTGTCACTCTCATCTGTCAGGGGCTGCACAGGTGAGGCTGGTGCTGCCGCGTTCTTGGCTGCACACGCTGCAGAGCAGCTGGCTGTGGGCATGTGTAATAATGTCACTGTGACAAAAAGAGACTTGCAAAAGTGGAGGAGCTCAAAACCCGGTGTAATTAGCGAAAAATCAATGTAATTGAATGTTTTCAACACCGCCATCCTATAGGAACCAAATATCTAGAGACCCCTGGCAACATCTGCTCTGTTATAAACACTATATACTTTTTTTGCATAATTGCATCAAAAGTCTGGTCTTCAGCTTTGCTAATCCCAGCAGTTCTGCATCCAGAAAGTTTTGCATTGCCTTTCAAATGGAATTTTGAGTAACGACAACCTAAGAATATTTGAAACTGGTTTTAGGGTTTTTTTGAATCTTCATGTTTCAAGTTTCCAAAACATGGATATCAGACACATCAAAATGAGCAGGACGGCTGCTTATTTTTTGTTCATATTTTCTTTTAATACTGGGAGAGATCTATGTTTCTGTTATTCAGTCCCTAAATCATGCAGGGTCACTTAAGTAATGAAAACTCTGTCCTGTGCCTGGTTCTTTGTTTCATCTGGCCCTTCCTTCCATGTCTGGGCTGAGATTCTTTCCATCCTCAGCTCTCTGGTTCCCAGCTTCCAGCCCTTTACAGTCAGGGTACAGGTCTGTGGTATAACAAAAATCAGAGGAGTTGTAATGAAATATCTGAAGGAGGGCAGGGGAATCTACTTTTCATTCATTACCTTAACGCCTGTGCAAAATCTATTAACATTTTTTTCAGTACATAAGACTTGTTGTTTGTTCTTTCTCTGCCTTAGAAGAATCCAACAGCATTATAGATGTGTCACATTTTTAGGCCCAAAAGTGTGGAACAGCTTCTAATGGGAAAGAAAATGCTTTTTGAAAACTAGAAAACTCAGCAGTGAAATAAATTGAGCCTCAAAAAGTGATTGAAATCTCCAAGTCAATATTCAAAAGGTATCCAAAGACTTGTGAAGTCTGACAGAATCTCTTTAGTTTGAGGTGTCTTTCATTTTGCATCAGGGCTTACATTTTTAGAAAACAGCAGCAAGCAGTGCTGTCAGGTGCAGCTGGTTTGAAAGCAGCTCGTGAAAGGCTGAAATTGTGCACAGCTCCGGGTAGCGCGTCCTCAGCAGATAACCGAAACAGTACATTTCCTGAACTGGCTGCGTTAAGCAATTACCGATACCGTGGTGGAAACCGTGTCGTTCTGTTCCTTCCTTGTAGCCCCAGCGCCGTGTCACGTTCCACCTGCCCGATGGCTCCCAGGAAAGCTGCAGTGACAGCGGCCTCGGAGACCACGAGCCCACGAGCGGGGCCAGCACGTCCCACCCGCTGCCCCTGGGCTTCCCCCAGGACGAGTTCTACGAGCAGGCGTCCCCCAACAGCCGCACGGAGGGAGACGGCAACTCCGACCCCGAGTCCAGTAAGTGCAGAGCTCTGCTCATCTCACCCCTTCAATCTTTGCAATCAATCAATCAATCAATCAATCAGTCAGTCACTGGGCTTTCTGTTCCTCCGGGGAGTTGTTGGAAGCGAGCGTTGGTTTTAGTGCGGCTGAAGAAGCGTTCTGTTTCTAAAAACGGGAGGTCTGGCCGTTGGAAGTAAAACACTTGGAGCTGTTAAGGGTTTGTGGATGAGCTGGTGTTTTTATGGACTTGCTGTGCTGTGCACAGAGGAGCTTTCTGAGGAGGTTGACGCTGTTGCCCTCGTGGTCATAAATACTGTGCTGAGGGAATTCACATTTTTAACGTTTCCCTCTCCAACACTTCTGTATCCTGTAGTTTAACAGGGAACTCGTGGGTGACGAGCAGCTCTGTGAAAGGACTGCAGCCTCCAGAAATTCTTGATTTGTCCTTTGGAAGCAGAGATGGCGTGTAGTAATAATCTCAGCAGGGTTTGTCATCTTCTGCCATTGCCACAGCTTTTTGTGATGTCAGAAACAGGGAGGCAAGGTCAGCAGGAGCGGGAGCTGGTACTGGCTCTGCTCTCCGTGCTGTGCTGGGGTGTGATAGCCAGTTGGAGACTCCACTGAACTTTAGTCAACTGTTAATTGTCCAGAGGCTCCTTATCTGGATTAAATTGAACCGTGCCATTGATAAAGAGACACCTGAATGTCTCTAAGCCTCTAAGGCCTTGTTAGTGGCTTAATAAGTGATTTGAAAATACATCTGTTCTGGGCAAAACTTGGCCCAAAAGGTGGATTTCAGCAGCTTTAGTGTATCAGGAGGAATGAATTAGTGAGTGCTATGCACTTGAAATAGCTGTGGAAGGTAGTTACACTCTGCAGTGGCAAATCCAGCATCCAGCAGAGAGCTTTCCCTCCCACTCCGAGCTGGCTCTGCCCAGTTCCACCTGGCTCTTGGAAATCACACCTCTGCCTTAGCCTCTGCTGCCCAGGACTGGAGCCTCAGGGGCTTTTTGCACACGTGGGGTGTGTCCTCTTTTTCTTTAATTTGTAAACTATTACCTCAGCTTAACTTTAAAATGTGTAATGTGATATGTTTCCTGAAGTAATGCCAGAATATTATGTTTTCCAAGTTGATAGACACCTGACAAGAACCATCAGAGGTTTTTGATCTTGTGTTGGAAACAATCATCATTTGCTTTTGTGTTTATGTATTTGAGGCTGTAATATGCCCTTAATAATATTCTAGGCAGTCAAACTGGGTTCTTCACAGAGTTAAGCTCTAAAGAGCTACAAATATACCCCCAAAGAAAGAAAATACCAAGTTATATATTATTTGTTGCTTTTGCTGTGCATACTCGTGGTCTGAGCTTGCTTTCCAGATCTTTCTTGTTGCTTGTAACTGATATTTTTAATTTCCTGAAGTGAGAGTGATGTATATGAAATCAGTATCTGGGGCCTTTCCTGCAGAGAGCATGAGACAAGACCTGGTGTAGAGTCCTCAGAACAGGCATGTGCATCCTGTCCTGCCATTTACAAAGAGGCTCAGGGCTGGGATTTGCCAGTGCTTTTTGTGCCCAGGTTTTTTAATTTCAGAAGAAATATGAGCCATGACTCTTGTAGAATGTGGCTCTAAAAGTAACTCAGCTCTGACATCTGAATGTCATTGACACACATCCCTGTGAGCAGGCTAAGCAGGCATCAGATGTCTTTCCAAGTGTGAAGTTGAAGAAAGTTTAATCACCTGTCTAATTACCTGACAGTTCAGTTTTAAACTTGAAGTCGCAGTTTAATTAGAGTTTATTTTATGTGAAGATTTTTCTTCCCTTCCAACTTGTATCTTATTTAAACAGTTTAATTGAAGTAGCACGGTGGTTACAGCAGGGAAAGCTCCTTTTGTGGCCCTTTTTAGTGTTTTATGCCTACATTAATGGCAGCATCTAGTGGCAGGAACAAAAAAGCAGATTTAGATAGATGTTGTGTGCTCTCCTACATCTAAGTGAAAAAGGGGAAAATCCACAGCATATTTGTGTTCAGTGTGCTGCTGCAAAGTGACTTGGTGCAGTCAAGCACCCAAAAATGACAGCAACCCAAAATATCTGATGGGCCTGAGGTTCGTGTGGTTCACTTGTGCATGCAGGACACATTTGGCCACCAGTGAAACAGGAAAAAAGCTCTGACTTGATGGTTTTCTCTACAATCTTCTGCTGGATTTTCGTTGGTGTTTTTTCTTTATTCTAATTTGGAGTGGCTTGATGCATTCAAAGTATTCCTTGTCTTCTTTCATGGGCTAAAATGTTGTTAATGTGAAAAGAGACAGGAAAATACAGTCAGGTAATCTGAGTTCATACAGCAGAACAAGCATTCCCTCCCAACATCTTTCATACCTGACCTGTCTTAATCTGAAACATTTTCTGGAATGTTAAGCCTGATTTGTCACCTGGTGGGGATTCAGTTCAACTTTGCCTGCCAAGGAGAGAGAATTGGGGTGAAATGATGTCCATAATGTCCAGAACCAACCAAGTGCCCTATGAAAGCTGATGGCAGCTGTGGCATCACTCATGGCCATGAACAAAAGTGTTCTCTTCCTCTTGCTTTTCCTGACTAGTCCTTCAGTGTTATTTGTTTCTCTAATACTGGAAATTGTTGCATTTTGGAAGCTTTCAGTTTACTAGCAACAGCTAATAGTTTATTGCAAAACACTGAAAAAGATGAGCATAACAAAAAAAAAAAAAAAAATCCTGAGAAATATTGGTGAGAGGAAGCTTTACAAATGCACATCCAATACAAGACTGAAGCAAGGAGGGGAAAAAAATAACTGTAAGGTTATAGTGGTTAGAAAAATATGAGAAATTTATATGTAAACCTTTAAAATTAATTGACTGTGCTAATTAAAATTAGAAATAGGCTATTTAAAATGATTTGTCTTCTCTCACTTTAGTTCCCTCCTTAGAAAAACATGGAGTTCAATGTGGTAGATGCATCATAAGGAAGAGATGCCAATAAACTGTCACACTAGGTAAATAGTAATATAAAAATCCATGTAGGTTTGTGGAGAACCTTATCCTTAAGTGACAGCACTCTGGTACATGATATTCAGATATTTTCTCCTCATAAGTTGCTCAAATAAGGATGCTCCAATAACTCCCTGTGCTAAGGATTTGAAACAAATCATCTTTCCCCCCCCCCCCTCTTTTTCCCCTCAATTTAAATACAAAACACACTTCAAGCATAGACAAAGACCAGCAAATTCTCTGTGTCAGGACTTCCCTGGCAAATTCTCTCTGTGTGCTGCCCTCTCAGTGGCTGTAACCAGTGATGTTGATCAAAAGGGTTGAAAGGTACATGTAAACCTCAGTTCTATTGGGTTATTTAATACATGTGTAAGATATTAATGACAAATTTTCATGCTTCATCTGTTTTTATGGCCTTATCGAGTCTGTGTTCTTCCCTCTAGACAATAAAATTATTTTACTTTTGTTTGGAGAAGAAATAGAATATGACTAGTTCAGCCAAGAAATTGGGCAGAGCAAGAGGAATGATTGCAGCTTGGGGACAGGGAGTGTGGAGGGGAAGCCAGAAAACCTGAAAGTAATCTGCAATTAAATAATAGCAATCATTTTGTATAAAGAAAATGGAAGTATAAACAAAGCTAGCTGAAAATTAAAGTTAATGAGGCAAATCACTGCGAGATTTCAGGGTTTCAAATAGGAGGAAACTGGTGTATTAAGGAGAGGGGGGTCTCCATGAAGAATATTTAACATGAATTAGTGACTAATAAGCCAAGAAGGTTGTGTTGAAAATCAGCAAGTGTAGAGCTAAAGGGGAATCAGTAGACACCATAAGTTTGTGGCCATGTCAAGCTGGTGTTGCCAGAGGTGTCTGGCTGCTAATTTTTGTCTCCCAATCACACCTTCTGAAGAGCTGCTTGGGTGAACTGGATTGAACAACTCCTGTGGGTTCAACCCCTGGGGAGGGGGAAAGGTAGATTTTAAATCCATGGATTCCCCAGTTCCATTTGCTCCACGAGGCTCAACTTGTGGACAGCAAATGAGTAAATGAGAAGCTGGGGCAAAGCTTTGCTGGCTTTAAGTGATCATCAGAGTGCAGAGAATCAGTCTTAGGAAGAATTAAGTCTGCAATCTGTGGTATTTAACCACGTAAGAGGGAGGTTTGCAGCACGGAAGACATCTGTTCATGATTAAAGACAGCATATATTTCTTCCTCAAAATTAAAAGAACACTTTCACCTTGACTTAATTTTTGATGATGTTGATGAGCACAAAGGCAGGCTGATGAAGAGTGATGATAATGGCACTAAAAGTCAGAGCAGGTTCAGTGCATTCATGTGGAGGAGAGGAGATAATCTTCCTCCCAGGATATCAAAACTGATAGTGTTTTCCTTATTTTTCTGTAATTCTGACGCACAAGGTGCAAGAAAAAATAAAGCTCTGGTCAAGCTCCACTACTGGAAAGCATTTACAAAGAAGAAACTGAGATATATATGAATATAATTCAATAAATGGTATCACGGGTTTCCCAAGAGGAGGATGAAATTAGCTCCATTATCTCCCATCCATGATATGTGTTTTTAACATTGGGGAATACATGTACAGTTAATCTATATATACATTTAAGGACTAATAACTGTTATTATGACATTAGGGTGGAGCATTAGTAATTAAGAATGAAAAGACGTAGAATAATACAAGAATGGAAAAAAATCTCCATAATTATCTTCATTAATGAGTTTGGCATTAAAAAGCAGGAACGTGTCAATGAAATATTCTAGCAGCTCAAAGCCAAGCATCACTGACAATAGAGGAGGAGGTGTGCATGACACGAGAATTGGATTTTGCTAAGGATTTGAAGTAATAGCAGTGGGATGAAATCTAATAGTTGAGAGTCATTCTCACAGGAACTGCTGTATGTAACTAGTATATAAATCACCAGCTGAAAATGACATAAAGAAAAAAACCAGCTGAGTATTACAAAGATAAACCATAAATCACCAATACCTAATGTGACTGTGAAAAAATCCCGGGTTCCTCCTAGCAGAGGGAAAAAAGAAGAAAAGAAAAAACCCCAGGGGGCTGCTGACACCATAACAGGCCTGTTATGAATAGTGTTGGCTTCCCACATTAAAGAAAGGTGAATCCACATGAGAAATAGGCATAAAGAAATATTATTAACAACAGAGGAATGGGATGCCCATATACAGAGGAAGGAATTAATATTGGCTCATTTAAACTGCAAGGTAAAGGCTGGCTGGGGCCTGGGGCTGCTCTCACACAGCAGGGATGGGAAACCAAAATACAGCACTGGCTTGGTTCACAGGGAACTGGGCTGGTGCTGCCTTTAAACCAGCCAAGGCTGGAATTTTGGGGGCTGCAGACAAGCTCAGTGAGGAAGTACAGAAGCAGGGCATGAGAGTGCAGCCTGGCTTTGAAAAGGAGCTTGACAAACTTGTGAGAGTCCAACAAATCTCTGTCCGCAAGAGCAGCACCTCCAGTGTGTCACGCTGGAGGTGACTCCTCACGCCTGGGAAGGTGAAATCCGGGGCTGAGCCCCTTTGCTGAGCCTCAGTTCTGCCCTGGGCTGCGGCCCCAGCCCCAGCTGGACACTGGGCTGGTCAGCGCCAGTCCAGGAGCGTGGCCGTGCCACCGCCAGCAGCTGGCCCCCGCTGGCCCAGCCCCGCCAGCAGCTCAGTGCCAGCCTGGGGGGCCCTGTGGCTCTGCCTGGTGCCTGGTGGAGAAGAAAGGGTCAGCACAGAGCTGCAGACAGGGAGCTCATTCTCCCTGGGAAAAATGCCTGCGTTTTCTGCCGTGCTGACTTGTCTGATAATCAGAAACTCTGCAGTTGCTGAAATATACTCTTTAAACATCATCCATAAGATGCTCTGGCAGCTGGATTTCAGACCTCATGCTGGGGCACAAGAAAAAATAAATCTACAAAGCCTTAAGTTTCTTGTTCCCTGTCCAAAAACTGGACTGCCGACAGATAGAATTTTTTTTAATGATGCTTTCAGTTTTTCCTTCCCATCTTCTGTACTTTTTATTTCCACAGAAAGGTTGAAAAGTAACAGCAATATTTTAGTTTGGTTGTTGCTGAGTTATAAACACGCTTAGGCCTAGCTTGAATAAAAAAGAAGGGAGCTGTCATTAGTTAAAGATAACAAATCTCAGGCTAAAATATATCCCAGTCTCCCACATCTGCCCACTGGGCCCTTTAACTTCTGCTGTATTGGGCTTTTCTAACCCCATGGCTGAACACTAATAATTAAGTCGGAAAGTGCTGAGGTAATTAATCTTTCTGAGGCAATAGAGTTTGATTGATCTTCTACCTTTAATCAAATTAGCTTGCACGTAGGTGGGAGAATGTAATGGCTGAGCACGGCTCCGTAGCGCTTTGTGAAGCGCCAGCCTGTGCGGCGACCTGCGGTGAGTGCACCCATGGATCTCGGTCTGGGAGCCTGCTCAGCAGCCCCTGCGTGACTGGGGGCTGTAAAAGATGGGGGATCTGGCAGAGATCAACATCAGGGTGTGCTCACCACTCCCGTTTTCAGGTGTGTCCCTCTAGGGGTGCAGTTTCTGTCTGCGCGGCGCGCGTTTGAGGGCAGCGAATGTCGCAAGGCTTCAAACTGTGTGGATTTCCAGATGTTTCAGCTCTTTGTTTCTAAAATAATTTTAGTTCTAAGCACAGAGAGCGAAGCAAGCCAACAGAAACACCTATAAAACAAAGCATGGTGGCATTCTGGATTTGGTCCTGACTGGAACAACGGGCAGACTGGAGAGGTCAATTTGCAATGATACCGATGAGTGGCTTTTGCAAGCAGGTTTTCACTCGTACCTGACTTCTCACAGAGGTCCTCATACAGATTGAACATTGAACAGATTGAACATTCAGAAATTATTCCATGATTTGGTAATTTGATCCCTGGGTGCCTGACTTAAGAGTTATTAAAGCAGCTGACACAAAGAGGGGAAGACGGACAAAGCAAATTAAATTTAAAAATGCAAAAGCAAAAGGATTGTCCCACTCGGCCTCTCAGTCAAACATGGCATTATAAACACAGACACTGAATTTTAAAATTTTGTACTTTCTGTAAGGAGCACTCTGTATAAGTTCTTTTTCAAGTAAATTATAGATATTTTATTGCTGATATCAGAATGTAAAACCTTGATCTGCCTTTTCTACTCTTTGAAGAAAAGGAAGATAAAAGCAAATTTTCAGAGATGCACCATATTCTTTCATGCAAAATCAATGGGGATTGATGAGGAAAATCAATGGGGAAAATAAGCTGGATTTTCTAGGCTGCATAGTGGGATGAAGTAACTCGGGCAATACTAACATAGTTGTGAATGCAACTTAATGTAATTCTTGACTGAGGTTTATAATAGCAGTTACTCTGTCTAAAGTGATTAGAAAGAACAGCTCCACCTTACAGCTGAGAAATCAGTCATTTCTCATGGAATAATAAGGAAGGCTTTAAAGCATTTGTTGGTGGGGTTTTTTTAATAATAAATGAGATCTGACATCTATAAACAGTGATTTAGTGGCAGATGTTCTGTGATATATATTTATGTTATCACTTAAGCTGACATGGGAATGGATAATCCTATTTGTTCTGTTTATGAAAGTTTTAGAATCTATTGCTATGGCGAGCAGGCTGCTGGGGCAGAGGTGGAGAGAGAAGAAATTCCTTCCCTCTAGTTTTTCAAACTCCTTTGAGCTCTGACTGGCTCTCTACTTTGTCTCAAACTTTCTCTTCTTGCTTCTTCTAAGAGTAGAAAAACACAGATGATGTAATTTGTCTTTTTTTTTACCGAATCAAGCTAATCAGTCATTGCAAGAGGAGCTTTTTAGCAATATGAAATATTAAGATGTTTGTTAGAGTTGAGTTCCTGTTTTAAAAATGGAAATATGGGGGGAAAGATTTGTCTCTTTTATATAATTTAAGCCATGTGAAAAATTTCATGATTATAATTTGATTTGAAGCATCCTAATTTATTACTTGATTTCCACTATGATTAATGAAAAATATATCACAAAATATATTTAAAGACTGTCTGCAGCTACCAGTCTGTCTTAGAAATTAAATGGAAGAATTGTATTTACTGAACAAAGCAGATTCCCAACTGACATTGGGCATTTCAAGTCACAACATTTGCTGACTCAAATCTGATCAACTCAATAAATCCAGTCATTGTTGTTTTTGTTTGTGTAGAGATGTGGTCATCCTTTAATCTGATGCTTTCCTTCTAACTGGAATTTTGGTAGGGAAATGGGATTGATTCAGTCTTGAAGCATTTATTAGGAACAACTAGAATTGCTCCAAAAAGTCATATATTCCTGAATAGGGGAGATATTTTTGCCTTTACTGTTCAAATAATTTTTACCTGTCTGGAAAAGTGGTGTAGTGTTAATAAACTGCTGTTTCTGTCCTTTTTTGAGGTTATATGATTGGCTTGTCATCTTTTTTTATTTTCTGGTTACTGTTCAAACCTTGACTTTGCTGTAGCCCAGGAAGGAAAGGCCCCAAACCCCTCGTGCAGGCTCCTGACCAGAGGAACACGGGGTTGGTGTCCCTGTGCATGCTGCTGACCCAGCCACTGAAACTCCAGTTTTTCTTGAAATCTACTGGTCACTGATGTGATGTACTCATTCTGAAAAATAAAATATATTTGTCTGGGTTGAGCTGAAGAGACCTGGGCAAAATATTTATGATTATACTTTTGGATTTATATTACACCAGAGGTTGAGATTCTCACCTTTGTGCTTAATACCCATAAATAATGTTGCTGCTTCCTAGTTAGTGGCAGGATTTTTGCAGGGATTCTGCTTTATTCATGGTGCTGTGTGCTTCAGTAGCGTTCTGATTAATTCAAGTGACATTCTAATTGTTGTAAAATGTTTTCAGAGTTAACTCTGCGTGCTGCTGAAGTCAGCAGTTCCAGAAGCTCCAGTCTCATGTATCCATTTCAAAATTCTCAGCCTGGCCTCCTGCTGTCTCGGTTGTTAGTACACACCCATTCCCATGCTTCACTTGGAATTAGATGGTAAAATCCCTGGATTAGAGAGAGAAATTTTGCTCTGTATTTGTGGGGCTCTGAGCACACTGTGGCTGTTATTTTCTGCTCCCAGTGCAATTGCAGTAAAATCCATCACAAGCACTTGTAGAACAGAGGTGGAGCTGACCTGTACAACACTCATATGCTGTGCTAGCAGTGCTGCTACGTGCAAATCAGGTCTTGTTTTCATTTCCCCTGTACAACACAGTTAGCTCAGGGGTTTTTGGTTGCCCAAGTGTGAATGGGGTGGGCAGACAGGAGCTGTGTGTGGCTCAGGGGAGGAGCTGGCACTGCTGGGCAGTGCTGTGGTGGGCCAGCATCACCCTGGGCTAATTCAGAGTCACTTTCCTGCCAGATCAGCTGGGACAGGGAGGTTCCTGCGACCAGGAGTTTGTTTAACCATCCTGTGTGAGGTGCCTGGCAAAGGCTGCCCTGCATCCATGAGGCCAGTAGCACCGACCTGAGCATTGTGTTTTGCAAATGCTTTTGTGTCCCTCAGGTTTGTGTCACTTCAGCCACGGTGAGCAACACTGCTGCACCTCGAATAGCTTGGCTAGGATGGGGTGAGAGGGTGGGGCAGTGAGGTAGAGCAGGACTTTACAGCACCTTCAGCTTTTCCTGCTCCACGCTTTGGAACCACCTCTGCTTCCTGCCATGCCTGGCTGCCAAACAGCTCCGTTGCGATTTAAAGCTCTGCTTAAAGCCTTGGTGCATCAAATTAAAGTTCTCCCCTTATAATAACAGTAAGAATAATAAAATAATAGTAGGAAGCGACAACTGATCCCTCTAAAATGCCATTTCCAGGAAAAGGGCATGGCTGTATGGTCTGCTGCACTCCAGTTCCTCTCATTCAGAATGACCCCGTGTCTGTGAAGCCCCAGCAAGAACAATCGTGCTGTTTCAACAGCTGTCCTTTTATCTGACTGATGTTCCACACCCAGTGTCCCAGAAGATGTGTCCTCTATAGGGTGAGATATTATAAAGTCTGGCCCTTGTCTAATACTTTAAAAGAAAGCAAACCTTTCTCTGCCAAGAAAGGCTTTATTCAAGTCACACACTAATCATACACCAAAGAACTATTTAGAAATAGAAAGACAACCTTTGCCTCTCCTCCTTAGTTGTAGTACATTTAAAGAAAAACAGTGGCAATAAAAGGAAATAGGATTGGTGGGAGAAAGCACTTTGAAAACTATAAAGGCAAAAAATTATTTTTATCTCATTAGAACCCATATTAAAGCTTTTCTTTATACACATTCTCATTTTTTTTACTGAGGGTCAAATATCACCGATTACAGATTCTGCTGGGGTCGACCTCTCATCCTTCTGTTTCTAAAATTAGCTCCTTATTTCTCTTTTTTGTGAAGATCACAAGAATCTTTCTCCATCAGCCCCCTGATTGCCCTAACGTGGAATGTATTCACAGTATTGTGAAGAAAGGGTCCATCTGTAAATGAAATCCTTTACCTTGTGCTGCTCTGTCCTCTGAGTGGAGTAGCATTTGTTGTGTCTGTATGTAGGGTCATGTGAGAATTAGGAGTTTAGATTTTTACAGGATGATTTGCATGTTTTAAAGCATATAAATAATCTGCTTGGATATTGAATTATCCAGTTTTCCATTAAAGGATTCATAATTTAAAAATGTTAACTTTTGGAAAAAGGATGAGGTACTACCTCCTACATTATATTTTTTTCTTTCACACCTGCTAAGCTACATAAAGGTTTAAAAAGTGCAATACTGTGAATTACTCTGGAGTTAGACAAGGAGAATTCTTTCTTGTTTGCTTTCTCCCCCTGAAATCATCTGATTTCTGATACAGTTGGGGCTATTTCTGCAGAAGGAGTTCGTGCCTGGACCACTGTACGACTCCTGGCTGCTAATTTGTATCAGAAAGCAGCAGATTGCCAAATCCTCATCCCAGCTTCAGAGATGTTTTTGTCCCTGTCATCCTGGAGCTGGCGCAGCAGAAGAAAGAGGAAACGTTCCTGGGGCTGATCACAGCGGGGCTTCAGCACCAGCGCTTAACTGCTCCACAAACACTGGGTTTAGCTGGAGCTGTGCCTCTAACGAGAGCCTGACTCGCTGTGCCTTAATGCAGGGGGAGGGTTTGTGTCTCTGAGCCGCGGCTCGGGCCGGGAGAGGCTTTGAGGAGCCTCTCGTGGAGCGGTGGTCTCCAGCAGAGCCGCGCTGCAATCAGCGCTCCTCGCTCCCAGCCCCGAGCGGAGCTGGCTGCGCATCGCAGGGCTGGGATCGCCGGGGAGGGCCCTGTCCGCGTGGTGATAACCCAGCGCACTGACAGAAAAAACAGAGACTGACCATGCGGCCGCGAAGTCCAAGAGAGTTAAAATATTTTGGAGCATGGAAAAGAAGAAATTGCCCTTATTCTAGTTCCTGTGTTAGGAATGAATCATGATAAGGATTACAAAAGTCAAGATATGATAATTTAGCCACTAAAGATGTCCTAATAAAAAGCTCCCTCATAATTCTTTCTTTATGCCTTCTATGATGCTGAATTTTAGGATTTGTTTTTCCCTTTGGAACACGGATACAAAGAAACACGGTTCTGCTTCATACATTCATCTCTAACCTCTGCTATCAACTTTGTATCTCCAATCTAAAGAGTTCAAGAGAAATCATAATGCAAGGAAGCAGATGTTTTCTCTTTTGTATAACACCTATTCTTGCTGAATAGGGATAAAAGATGATAATGTGGGGGGACATTAATATTTCTTGTTAAAACGTGCTTCGCAGGCTGAAGAATCTCATATACATAATGATAGTCAAATGTCGGCGAGTAAAAATAGGGATTTGTTCAAAAACAGCTGTGCTGCACAACTCTTTGACAGGAATAGAGGAATGCTTTATCCAGTAAAATTCACAGAATTTATTTAGAAGAAACTGTAGCTGTTAATTTTCATCAAGACAGAAGGTTAACAAGTCTGAAATGGAGGGGCTGGTTCAGCCTCGTTCCATGACCATGGAAAAAGAAATGTTCAGCTCTGACAGAGCTCTCACTCCCCTCACAGCAGGTTTCTCTGTGGCACCATGCTGTAGTTTCGGTGCATTTTTTAGTGCACTATCATCCTCGTGTTCCCTGAGGGTGACTCAGGGACAACTCACACTCACCAACACTGCTGTTTAATGCTCTTGATACCAGGGGTTTGCAGGTGTTTGCAGGTGTTTGCAGGTGTTGGTAGGTGTTTGCAGGTGTTTGCTAGGTGTCTGTAGGTGTGTGTAGGTGTGTGTAGGTGTGTGTAGGCGTTTGTTAGGTGTGTGTAGGTGTTTATAGGTGTATGTAGGTGTTTGGTAGGTTTGTAGGTGTCTGTAGGTGATGGTGTTTGTTTATAGGTGTGTGTAGGTGTTTGTAGGTGTGTGTAGGTGTTTATAGGTGTATGTAGGTGTTTGTTAGGTGTTGGTAAGAGTAGGTGTCTGTAGGTGATGGTGTTTGTTTATAGGTGTGTGTAGGTGTTTGTTAGGTGTTTGTAGGTGTTTGTAGGTGTAGGTGTTAGGTGTTGGTGTTTGTAGGTGCTTGTAGGTGTCTGTAGGCATTTTTAGGTGTCTGTAGGCATTTGTAGGTGTCTGTAGGTGCTTGCAGGTGTGTGTAGGTGTCTGGGTGTTTGTTAGGTGTTTGCAAGTGTCTGTAGGTATTTGCAGTTGTCTGTAAGTGTCTGTAGGTGTCTGTAGGTGTCTGTAGGTGTTTGTAGGTGTCTATAGGTGTCTGTAGGTGTTTCTAGGTGTCTAGGTGTTTATAGGTGTTTATTGCAGGTGTCTGTAGATATCTGTAGGTGTCTGTAGGTGTCTATAGGTGTCTGTGGGTGTTTGCAGGTGCCTGTAGTTGTCTGTAGTTGTCTGTAGATGTTTCAAGGTGTGTGTAGGTGTCTGTAGGTATTTGCAGTTGTCTGTAGGTGTCTGTAGGTATCTGTAGGTGTCTATAGGTGTCTGTAGGTGTTTATAGGTGTTTGTTAGGTGTTTGTTAGGTGTTTGCAGGTGTTTGCAGGTGTCTGTAGATGTCTGTAGGNGTCTGTAGGTGTCTATAGGTGTCTGTGGGTGTTCGCAGGTGCCTGTAGTTGTCTATAGGTGTCTATAGGTATCTGTAGGTGTCTATAGGTGTCTGTGGGTGTTTGCAGGTGCCTGTAGTTGTCTGTAGTTGTCTGTAGATGTTTCAAGGTGTGTGTAGGTGTCTGTAGGTATTTGCAGTTGTCTGTAGGTGTCTGTAGGTATCTGTAGGTGTCTATAGGTGTCTGTAGGTGTTTATAGGTGTTTGTTAGGTGTTTGTTAGGTGTTTGCAGGTGTTTGCAGGTGTCTGTAGATGTCTGTAGGTATCTGTAGGTGTCTGTAGGTGTCTGTGGGTGTTTATAGGTGTTTGTTAGGTGTTTGCAGGTGTCTGTAGGTATCTGTAGGTGTTTCTAGGTGTCTATAGGTGTCTGTAGGTGTTTGCAGGTATCTGTAGGTGTCTATAGGTGTCTGTAGGTGTTTATAGGTGTTTGTTAGGTGTCTGTAGATATCTGTAGGTGTCTGTAGGTGTCTGTGGGTGTTTATAGGTGTCTGTAGGTGTCTGTAGGTGTCTATAGGTGTCTGTAGGTGTCTGTAGGTGTCTGTAGGTGTCTGTAGGTGTCTGTGGGTGTCTGTAGATATCTGTAGGTGTCTGTAGGTGTTTGCAGGTGTCTGTAGATATCTGTAGGTGTGTGTAGGTGTCTGTAGATATCTGTAGGTGTCTGTAGGTGTCTGTAGGTGTCTGTAGGTGTCTGTGGGTGTCTGTAGATATCTGTAGGTGTCTGTAGGTGTTTGCAGGTGTCTGTAGATATCTGTAGGTGTGTGTAGGTGTCTGTAGATATCTGTAGGTGTCTGTAGGTGTCTGTAGGTGTCTGTAGGTGTCTGTGGGTGTCTGTAGATATCTGTAGGTGTCTGTAGGTGTTTGCAGGTGTCTGTAGATATCTGTAGGTGTGTGTAGGTGTCTGTAGATATCTGTAGGTGTCTGTAGGTGTCTGTAGGTGTCTGTAGATATCTGTAGGTGTCTGTAGATATCTGTAGGTGTCTGTAGGTGTTTTCCCCAGGGTGATGCTGCAGCCACTGCCCCGTTTCCCAGGGGAGGAGCCGGGGTGGGATGCTGTGTCCTGGGCAGCACAGACAGTGCCTGGGACTGTCACTGCCATGGGCTCCCTGCATTCCTCTCTGGAATGGCACTGCCTGAGCAGCTCCCCGGGAAATTTGGGGAAACTTTTCCCTGTCAGGAGAGATCCTGGCTCTTTAGCCAAAGGATCAGCAGCTGTGCTGCAGATCATCCTCTGTGAGCTGAGAAACCAGCCCTGGACAGCTGCCTGGGCTGGAATGCAGGAGGTTTTCTCAACTGCAACATTGATGAGGCTCTGGAATATCTAGAACAGAATTGTGCTGCATTTATGCTTTAAAATTGATTTCCCTTGAAGCTGTAACTGTACCCTGCTATTTACAGTCACTGGGAGAAACTGGCTCTGGCTTTCTGCACCCAGCAGTCTCTGACCTGCAATGCACAATTTGCAAATAAGCACACAAGAGTAAACAGGGGGTCACAGAGATAATTTTTTTTTCTGTGAGACTGGCACAGCCAGGCAGCTGCATTTCCAATTCACAGTCACTCCGTCCTCTACCCCCCAGGAAATATTCTCTAATCCATAAGCACTTAGCATGCTGAGGTGAGATGTTAAATAGCAAGATTTGCTTCTAAATAATAAGATTATGACACAAACCAACAAGAACAGGGATCTCAAGGTTAAAGATAGCATTTCTCATTCCATCTGAGCTGGTAGAAAGGAAGAAAGAGATTAGAGAAAAAGGAAAGAAACCAAAGAAAAAAGCCCTGCCAAACTGAACCTGTGACCACATCAAGATATTCAAGATATATCATAAAAAGCTTTTTAAATCTGATGTCAGTGTGTGTGTATATATATAATTAAAGTATATTTATTTTCCATTGTTAAAATACTTCTGTAGAGGCAAGATCTTTCTCAGGTATTTGCTCCAAATGTACCTGATTCAAATCATCATGGTCCTTGTGGCATGTGTAGCTTCTTGCTAGAAGAGGGACATACTTTAAGGCAGATGGCATTTTTTTTTTCCCCCACAGCAGTAGAAGATGGTTCCAGTAAAAATATACTATCTTTCTTCAGATGTCCATGGTAACAAATAGAGAAAAATAAACCAAAATTTAAAAAAATTCTGTTTCTCTCAACAGAAATCCCTTTGAAGACAAATATAGGTTATTTGTTGGTTGTTTTTTTTTTTTTTTCCTTTACTCTAGTATTGGTGGTATTTCTGGAACATATTTGAATGTTAAATGTTTTCTCTGAGCTTCTGTTAAGATTCTGCTCTGAAACAGAAAACTGTAAAATCAGTAAGATAAACCCCAGTGTTTAGTTCTATTCCAAAAATGTTCATTTTCCAGAAGAGAAATTCAGCTGAAAAGTGAGATGCCACTTTTCTTCCGTGTTTTGTAGGAGTAAGACAACTTTCTCTGGAGTCCTTGATGGATCTTGCCTTTTCCTTGCCATTGTGTCAGTAATTTATGTAACTTCTGCTCATGCCAGGAGAAGTTGTAAAACGTATTTGTAAATTACTGTTTGAGAATCTTGAGCTAGAGGACCCAGTTTATTTGATGTGAAAATAATTCTGGTTTCATGTGTAAGATATATAAACTGTACCAGTAATGCTGCATTGATTTGTTTGGAAAAAAATCCAAGCAACCCTGAGTGAACAAGGCAATTTGCAGCCTTGATTAAACAGAGCAGACAGAGGAAAGGCTGAGGAGGAAAATTAGAGCTCTGGCAGCACAGATTTTCTCCTGATTTTCCTTTCATATGCTTCAGCTTGGTCACATATTCAGCAGCAGAATGATGAGTTTGTAATATTCTTTTCCTGAAACAAATCAAACTTAGCTCTACCTTTGGGCCCTTGTTGCCATGCAGGATCCTATCTGAAAATCTGTTTACCACTGGATGAGTCCCTGGTCAGTCCTGGGGCATTTTGGTTAGTCCTGCTCTGTTGGCAGGTACATTTTTCTGGTCTAACTTTGGGGTGGCACTGGGGTAGAAGTTACCCGTGACCCAGGCTCTGTCTCACCAAAGGGGGGATCATTCCCCAAAATGATCTTTCACCAAATACTGTGCAACTGTGGAGTGGTTTAATAGCAAGAACCATCAATCTTTAAATCATTACAGTAGCTGTTTGCAATTATAAACTCCAAGACATAAATTAGGAAACTCTGAGTGTAATAGGCACAGCCATGCCCAAATTTCACTAGGAAGTGCAATAAATAAAGTGATAGATCTTCAGAAATTACATCTTTCTGAATAAATGCAAATAAATCGGACACGAAGGCATTTTGAGTGGTTGAAGAGAGTACTTGGATTTTCAGCAATGGCAGAACTAGATAAAAGATTATTCTTAATGTATGACCACCCCTATGGCGTTAATGTACAACAGAAAAGAAGAAATTTGTTTCAAGTCTAAGTTTGAATTTAGTTTCACAGTTTTATGTTGAGATTTAGCCAGTGGCTGAGCACTACAGAGGCTGATTTTCCCCAGTCACCAGGAAAACAAACTACCTGTATGTAAATTCAGCACCTTTGATGAGAAAAAAAAAAAAAAAAAAGTTTTGAATTATATTATATTATCATTTTAACATTGAAACTTGTATGTGCTTGGAAAGCTGAACAGCACGTCTGGCTTTAGCCAAGACTCATTTATAATGAGTAATTATCTAATGATGATGGTGTTCAGCATGCATGAGAGCTCCTGTAGCAAGATTTGGAATTTTAAGGAAATGCTGCAGATCAAATGATAATGTCTCATTTGTATTCTCTTAGTTCCCCAGTCACTACTGCATTTTGTAAAGCAGCTACAGAAAGGGACTGCAAATATGCATCATTTCTGTGTGAGATGGGAGAAGTGCAAACGATCCCTCCCACACCTGGCAGCACCAGGTGATGCTGTTCCGAGCAAACCACACCTCGTATGAAAGGAGGTCTCAATCCTGGCAGGAAGTGCAGCACTCCTGAGGTCTTTAGGGATAAATAAGTGTATAAATGAAGGCAGGAGTAGCTCTGAGTGTGTGGATGTGTGGTGTGATTCCTGTCATCCTTCTGTGCCTGGAGGATCTGGTGATCCCTCTGCTGTGCTGCTGGCCTGGGCTGCAGGGCCATGGATTTGTGGGGTGTGTGTAGGAACAGTGACCTGAACAAAAACCTCTATTTCCACTTAGAAATGGGAACTTTGGTAATCCAGTTAAAACTTCTTTTCTGTTTGTAGCTGTTAATTAAACAGACAGGAATCTGTGTAGCAAAATAAAACTGGTTTACAATGTTAAAGGCAAAGAATTAGAAATGCGAGTATTTCATTTTAAAGAGATTTAAGAGTTTTCCATTGACAGTAACAGTAATTTGGCTTTTATTCTAATGTCAGTATTTTCCACTGCGGAGGAGATCTACTTGCATATATGCACATCTCTGCATATTTATCTGCCTTCATAATGTGCACAAATTACTTTTGCATCTCAGCATATGTATCTGCAGATGCATACATCTCCTCTCCCGCTGACTGACGGCTCCCTTTCGCTTCATTCATCATTTCCTCCAAGACACCCCCAGGGAGCTTTGCTGGGGAAAGGCAGCTCTGGCCCTGGAAGGCAGCCTTGTAACTGGCACCATCAGAGGGCAAACTGCTGCCAGGCCCAGCCTGGGCACAGCCCTGGGTTCAGCTTTTGACCCGCAGCAGCCTCTGTGCTTCTCCACTTGAATTTCCTACTCTGAGCACTTGCAGGGAATTCAGTGGGCCTGCCCTGAATGAGCACAGTTAAGTAGGTGCATAAGTGTTTTCAGGCTTTAGGCTTTGCAAGCTTTCATAATTAGTGCTCTAGACAACATTAATTAAAGAGTACTTTAGAAAGAATATAGCTGTTTAAACCTCTCCAGTGGTTTGCATCTTATTCAGGGATCCCAATCAATGCAGCACATGGGGAATCCACTCAGAAAAGCAGGCATGATTATAGCTTAATATAATCTGTATATACATCTTTGAAACTGTATATAGCAAACAGAACTGAGCATAAAGTCACTTCAGTTCAAGGACAATTAAATAAAAGACAGTGATAATGAAAGAAACATATGTTTTCCTTTTTCGTTATAATTTCTTCAAGGATTGTGATCTATGGTAATCAGATATGATGAAGAGGGAGGTTTTCCTGAGGCTAGCAATATTTCTCTTATTTCCTTGGAAAGAAGAGCCTTGGGAGAGTTAGAGTTTGTATCTTACTCATCCTCCTGTTATTATATATTTGAGGAAGAATTAAAAGTAAAGCACTGACTGATAGTTTTTTATGGAAAAAAAAAAAAAGACTTATTGAAATGTTAAACATGATGTCGTATCTGATTAATTGTGCAAGGCTGGTTTGATTTTTTTTTTTTTCCCCCACTGCATTTGGGATATGATGCAGTCATCTGTCTTCACAAGACCAACTGAGTGCCATGTGGCAAATCTTTTGATGTGTGATTGAGGATTGTGTTTGGCAATACAGGATCCCCTGCAGCAGCTCTGCTTAAGGTTTAAACACAGTTTTGACTCTTGACAATACTTGTCTTTTATGCTCTTTCCCCTCCCCATATTGAGATAATTTCCAAATGCTGATGAAGAAAATTACTGCATCTTGTACTGATATAGTTGTAAAGGCACAATAAAATTTGACATCTTCCATTTAGTGTGTCTTGATCAGAAATAGGTTTATCACTCAGAACAAATTATTTTGAAGCCTAAAGCAGGAAGGATATAATAGTTAAGCACAAAATTACCTGATGGGTTTTTAATCACCCTGACAAATATAAAAAAAAGATCTCTGTCCATTATTGAAAGAGGAACAAAGACCAAGAAGAGAAAAAGAGACAATGACAAAGTAAATGATTGAGGGGGTGGGAGCCTCCTGTACCGTCTAAAAACTTTAAAGATGCTCAGCGATGACTCAGATATTTCCTTGAGTAGCTGAGCTGCTTTTCATCTGGCTCTGGGTGTTAATTACTCTGGCAGAAAGAAAATACTGAGAAGCACCTGGACAATTTGCTTGTCTGCTCGTTCCCTGGAAAAAAGGTGAATGAATGCCTGCAGGGTTTGAGGTGAGGAAACACATCCAAGGCACTGGCAAGGCTCCAGGCAGAGAGCAGGACTGCAGCAATTCTTTGGGGATGGAGGAACCTGAACCCACAGGAACTCCCATCTTCACAGAAGAGACAGAACTGCTTTTCAAAGGGCTCAAAGATAAAAAATCTGCATGTCTAGAAAGAATATTTCTCTGTTTTCTTTGAATTTTTTTAATGTTTTCTTTTGATTTTTTTCTTTTTTTTTCTTTTTTTTTTTTTTTTAATGCCCTTTCCACTCCCTCTCAGCACTGTTCCCAAAAATTCCACTCAGTGAAATTAGGTAATGATAATACAATAGTTATTAACCAGGTAAGTTAGATTCATCATTTTCTCCTCTGGCCTCCACTCTGTGCCAGTGACTGCTGATTATAAATACCATTAGTAAAACAGAAATCAGCACAGTGAACTCAAGTTTCTTTTTTTCAAACAAGGGGCAATTTTTCAGCATTCAGGTTCCCCATAGGCTTTTAATCAAGGTTATGGGAAAGTCCATAAACTGTCCACTGAATATTTAACAAGCTGAAGGTCGTGGCAGACATGAGATGCCAAGGACAAGGGAAATGAGATTGCAATCAGAAGAGCAGAGGAGACCTGGAGATAAGCAGAGCTTTGTCTGCAGATAATATCTGCCAGAGCAAGCACCAGAGTCACGTTTGCAGCTTCTTTTGGGAGATTGAATTTTCCCAGTATAAACAGCCATTAAAAGGGGTAAACACAAATGGGTGCTGTCTGCAGGATTGTTAGTCACTGGACTTCTTTGAAATGAAGATTGAAGTCCAGTCAGAAAAGAAGCTTAAAAAATGGAAAATGTTTCAGTGTAGTTATATAATTTTCTTTTTTACAGACCTGAAACCCTAATTCTGTAACGTTTTTTAATAAATTCTCTAAACAGCCTCTATTATACTGAAGTATAATGCCTGTTTATATGTTCAGCCAACAATTTTTCCTTGCTAGATCTTTTTAATTGAACAATTTTTAACAGTCTAGTTGTGACAATATTTTCCTGTGTACAAATGGAGAGGCAATCTTGCAGAAACTCTTACCCATGCCGATCCAGCAGCTGTAAAAATATAATTATAGCACTCTGCATAATGCATGGAGTGAATATTCAGAAAAGTTATCTCAAATGTCAGCCTGTAGAGTGTCAGCAGTGCCAGACCTGTGTCCACAGCTGCTACAGGAGCTCTGTGGTGGCACAGGATGCTCTGAGTGTGTCTGGGATGGCATCACCCTGCAGCCTCTGCCTTTTTGGGCATCCTCAGAACTGCCTGAAAGTTCTCTCCCCAGTAATTAGTGCACTTTAACCTGTCTATTTCCTGAAGCTGGTATGTTGCTTATCCCTTATTTGTAGCAAAAAGTCAGTGAAATATTTAATACTTAGTTTCATAGCCTGTTGTGATTAGCATAGATATAAATTCCTTCTGCAAAACTAAGTTGTCTTATAAATTTTATCTGATGATAGAAGGGAGGGGAGGCCCTGGCACAGGTGCCCAGAGCAGCTGGGGCTGCCCCTGGATCCCTGGCAGTGCCCAAGGCCAGGCTGGACAGGGCTTGGAGCACCTGGGACAGTGGAAGGTGTCCCTGACCATTGCAGGGGAATGGAAGTCAACGATCTTTAAGGTCCCTTCAAACCCAAACCATTCTATAATTGTTTTTATTTTTCCCTGCTTTTTTGTAAGAACCATTAAAGTATTTACTGTGAAAAATTCTGCTGAACTTGGAGGTGGAGACGGAGCTCAAAAGCTGAGCACATCTCACTTCTATTAATAGAATAGCACACAGTTTTGCAGTAAATCTGGTTAAAATGGGTAGAATATTATCATAATATTGTCTCTGCCTTAATTATTATCACAGAAGAAAGGCTGTAGAGAGGAATCCATGCTAAAAGTTTTCCCTCCTTTTGTTATACCAGATGCTGTTAAGGACCCCAAATGTTGGCAACTCTGTGACCATTCTAGATCTGGGATGATTTCCAACAGTCTTTCATCAATCAAATTATTGATTTGGGGGTTAACTTCTTAGAACTGGATTAATTTTTCTTCAGATTATTCCTTTTATAATTTCCATTTGTTTATGTTGAGAGAAAGAAGAAGAGAACTGTAAGCAAGCTGCCATTTTTTTATGACAAAACACCTGAGATTTTCTGTGACAAAGGCTCTGGTTTTTATAGCACACTCATAACCTCCATCACTCAGGGAACAGGTTCTTTAGTTCTTGTCAAGCACTTCCAACAAGGAAGGCTAAAAATGACAAGATTTTTCCTGAGAAAGATGGGATCTCTGTTTCACAGGAATCCCTTTTCTCTCCCTAATAAATGAGGTCTGCTCACCCACAGTGGCTGGGCTGTGTCCCACGTGGAGTGCTGCTCCTGGCATCCCTGTCCACACTCTGTAAGGATGAAATATTTATGCAGCTCAGGAGCAGAGATTTTTGTATGACTCCTTTCCAAACAGGGAAGAAAACACCTGCCTGGGTGCTCTCCCTTGCCAGACCTCAACCCCAAGTCTCACCTCATTGTGTGGGATGAAGATAATTTTTCCTGTGTGGGGCTGACAGGGCAAGATCCATCACCCCTTGGTTGTGATCATGCTGTCAAACCACCTCTGCCACCATATAAATAATTTCATCTGGAAAGAACCTCACTCGTGCTGCTGTATTTAAAAATACAAGACAAAAAATTTGAATCGTGCCATTTTTAAGTCTGGCCATAAAATAACAATCAAGAGTTGCAACAATGAGACTTGTCTGATAAAAGGATTGAAAAGCTGAAGCAGAAGTTGCTTAATAATAAATGGAATCTCAGTACTTCACTTGTAAGACACTCATTTTCACTTGAGACTGTGCTGCTCTCGAAATGGAAGAGCTGAAAAGAAGAATATTGTAAACATCCATTATATATAGTTCATGCATATATCTCGTTCCTTTGCCACTCTGATCATGCCGAGTTACACTTTCAGAGTAACACAAACAAGTTCAGCAGCTGATGAAAAAATTAGAAAGCTCGTGTTGAAAATAAACCTTTTAACCCCACTACGTTTGATTTGTCCAGTGAACTTGCACAGAATGGAAATATCACAAAGTGGCAAGTGTAAAGTCACAAAAAACAAGTTTGTTTTGCTGGTCTAAATAGAAAATTTTGTTAAAAATGTAACAACTCTCTAATATTAATACCGGGAACAACATTAAGATTAAAATATGAGGTTAAAATTTAAGTTTTGGCGTTTTGTAAAATTTCTCTTTCATTTATAAACTCAGTTGCTGTCTTACCACTCAGTGTAGGACATCTTTATGTGGACCTGTTGAGTTTAGCTTTTCCCTGCAACAAATCTTAATACTCTTGTTATCCTTGGTGAAATATCCTTGATCAAGTATTCTTGTCTGCCAGAGAATAGCAGACATGTTACAGATAAGAAAACCAAAACCCTTTCATCTCTTCTAACTGACCTTTATTCAACTTACTAATGTATAACAGCTTCCCCAAATGTTTCACAAGTTTAAACTTCACGGATTCAACTTAAATCTGTTTCTCTAGACACACTTAAGTTTATGTATATATATTTTAAGGAACACACGGAGGTTGAGCTGTCCTGAAAAATAATTATTTCGCAGAGCTGCATTCTATATCAAGACTTTCAGAATGCTTCATGGTGGATATGTTTGAAGAGCACTTAGCAGCAGAGGATGGATCAGAGCAGCTGTTTCCTCAGCCTGGCTCCCCAGCAGCAGCAGCAGCACAGGGGCAGTCTCAGCTCTCTGGTGCTTTTGGCAACCACGAGCGTGGAGTTGTCTGACTGAAAAAAACCCAGCATGAATGCCCACAAAAAGGATGACATCCCAGGCCACCCCTTCTGCTTCTGTGAGACCCATGGCATTAGAAAAAAAAGGGGAGACTAAGATTAGAGACCCTCAATGTGAAAAACTTTCACGGCACCTCCGCAGAATATTCTAAATTATGTGCTTATGAATAACACATCATCATTGCAGATATTCCCTTTGTTCATCTGGATTGTCAGGAGGTCCCATATGGGTGTGCAGGTGAAAGGGATTTTTTCTATTCTTTATTCTTTTTGCATTTTCATTTGTTACCTCTGAAAATATGAAAAGATTTTAGGAAACAAGTTACTGGAGTTTTTTTTCTTCTGGTAGTTTTGTTTTCCCTTAGAGATTAGGAAATACTTGTAAACCAAATGAGGGAAGGTATTAAAAAACAGAGATAAATCTATTTCAGGATGAACCTGGTTGAATAACTATTGATTTTGAGAGAATTGGAAATTTAACCCTGTCTCTTCACAGACTACAAGGTGGTTATTAGATGTGGAGAATAATCTATATTTAAGGGAAGATTAAGGTGTTGATAGATATCAGAGGTATTGATAAAATGAGATATTTCCACATTCAAAATAGTAAAAGGAAATATGTATTATCTGATAATTGTCTGGCCTAATAGAGAAACAGCAGCAATGGTTTAACAAATGATAAATGGGCCACACATCCTAATTGAAGAACAGGATCTGAAAACCTGGCAAGGCTGTGACAGACCTTCCAGATAGGTAAAAAGCAGTAATGAAAGAATGTGTACTCTTGTCATATTAGAAATATTCATAAATCCTGCATAATTTGACAACGAAATGGTTTGCAGCCAGATTAGGCAAGGAGGCACAAACTTATTTATTCTTTCCAGAAAATAAAGCAGACTACAAAAATGAGCAGGATGACATCTTGTCAGCATCTCTGAGGACTTTATTTAGCCCATGTCCTTCAAATCTGATCATAGCTGCAAATAAGGGTGTGATGGGAGAATAGATGAAAGTTTTCCCTATTTTGTGAAATTCAGTGCTGGTTTTTTTTTTTTTACTTTATTATAAATTTAATATAAATTATTATAATAATTCAGCCATGTGTCTTCCTGTAACACAGAAACACGTGTTAGGTTTTGTACTGGAAAATAATGGTGGAAAATTGTACTGGAAAATACTCTTTTCAAGATGGGTAAGGTGAGAAAAAATCATGTTGTTGCTCTGTCCTTGGTGCTGTTTGAGGCAGTTTTGCTCAGGAAGTTGGAAAGAGTTTAATACGTTTTCATTTGGGTTTATGAGACACACATAAAATATCATAAAATATAATCAAATCAGATAATGCCAAGTCAAAGTCTGATAAAACTAAAGTACAAAAATGGTGTGGCATTGAGAGAGAATTGTCAGGTAGTTATTTATTGGAGGGTTGCCAAGCTGTGGGAATGGCAGGGATTTTCAGAAATTAATTTGAGAGGTCAAGATGGATATTTTTCTCAAATCTTGTCTTTGTGTTCGTATTTTTAAGTGTTCATCATAAATGTTAATTTTAATTATATAATTTCCTAACTGGCCAACTTTGAATGATGCTTATACCAAGATAATATAAGAAAAAGTTATTGAATTTTAAGGAGCTTTATTAAATTTCTGTTGCTGACATATTTAAGAGGTAGAATTTTCATAGCAGCTATGAAAAGCAAGTACTTTTTAAAGGGACATTTTATTTAGAAGCAAATATTAATTTATTATTAAAAACCCCACCTTTCTGCCAGTCTGCACTCAATAACTTCATTTTCAAATGAAATTATGAAAGAAATAGAGATTTGAAGTAAGATTGAACATGTAATTCCAGGAGTAGAACATAAGTAAAAGCTAAGAATAATCCTAAAAACAGAAATGAATAAAGAAATAATTCTTCACATGTATTTTTCAAAGCTATGCTGACATTTTTCATTTTGCCAATCTGTTGTTTGGCATCACTTATTGTCATTACTCTGAAACATTAGTCCAGCAATGGCATCTCTGCCTTCATAAACTTCCTGGTGTGATTGCTATGTGCTGTCACCGACATCTGAGACTAAAATAATTTTAGGGAAAATGTTATATATGTAAGACTTATAGGTGGAAAAGATGCGTTTCATGAAAAGCCAGTAAAAAGTAATCAAGCCCACTCAACTGCAGAGATTTGGGAATTTTCTGGGAAAAGCCATGGAGAACATTTCCTGGCAGTAGTGAGGGGCTGAAGTCGGTGTCCAGCAGCAAATGGTCGATGGACACGGCCACTGCCAGCAGGGTAAAATCAGCTGCTGTGCAAGCTGAGCAGTGAAGGTGACGGGGGAAATTGGAGCTCAGAGCTCCGTGGCGTGCCAGGGATCCACAGCACTGCTGTCCTGTAAATCTCCAGTTGCTTTGGCCTGGTCTGGTGTGGTTTTATTGCAGTGTTGAGAACCCTCCTGCCCGCGGAGGCACCGCGATGTTTTCTCCAGTAGGCTCAGAGACGAGCGTGTGATGCTGCACCCTCTCTCCTTCTACTCGTAATTAAAATGCTCCAGAAATGTGGTTGGCATCACAGATATTTATTCATGTCCCTTGAGGAAATGCTGTCAGTCATTCAGCATGGGTAATTAGTTTTAGCTGTAAGAAATTCTAGGTAAGGTCCCTGAATGGAAGTGAAGATGCAAACCTGTTGTCTCTTCTAAAGGGTTTTGTGTCCCTGCAACAGCTGATGTGTTGGGTACATGCATAAGGATTTAAATTAATCTGTGGTTATTACTTTGTGATTCAAGATGAAAAACATGTAACCTGACCTTTTTAAGTCTGCCTGCTGGCATTGTTAACCTGCTATCCGTAATTTCAAGTCAGTCTTCCAAACTTTCTGTAGTATTCAGTCTGCATGGCTGTTTTGTCAGAAAGAAAAAGGAATCTGTGCATGCACACCTTGAAAAGGAAGAGTTCCTGACTTTGTTGGTTAACAGTTTTCAGAGAAGCCATTGTCTTTCTCCCATAATAACAATTTCTTACATAACTTTTGTTTTTCAACTGAATTCTGTGAAGTCCACCATTAGACATGTGCCCTGTGCCTTTGCTAATGTTAGGAAATCATACCCTCAGCCTGCAATTCCCCACAAGAGATTTCCTCTTTGTTAAATGTGAATAATGGATAATTGGTGATTGGTTGTGCTTTAGCTCCCTGGACTTGTTAAGTGAGGCTTCCTTTGGAGTTCAGGGCTGGTCTGTGAGTACAGGTTTCACAGCACAAACTATTATTTCATCAGCAGAACACAAACCTTGCTAATTTGTTTTGTGATGACAGTGCCTGGTAGCTGGCACTTAGACTCATTTAAGCTATTGTACTACCATTTTCTTTGGTGTAGCTTTCTGCTTTCTGCAGTAAATGTCATTTGCAGAGAACTTAATAATTTGTTATCATTTGCTCTAGCAAGAAAAAAGAGAGGTGGAAGTCAGCTAAGCAGGTAGGGCCGCCGTGGTGGCAGAAACCAGGAAAGCAGCACCTTGAGTCTGCCCTCAAAACGAACTGGCAGAAGGCAGTAAAGCTGGAAGAGACTCTCCACTGTTTTCCACGTTCAGTGCACCATGAAGAGACAAACTCTGGGAGGTGTTCTCAAGTTCTGTCACATCACTGCTCTGGGATGGAGCACGCTGCAGCGTAGGGTACCAAGCCTCATCTTGAGCAAGCCTCCATAGCCAGCCAGGTAATTAAACATACACATAAATGATCTTTTACCGTGTGCCTGGGAGCTTCTGAGGGCTCTGCAAGTGTGAGGTGACCCATGTCCACTGAGCACTGGGGTGGTTTCTCTCCGGGTCCTGTGGAAGGGTCGCTCTCCAGGGGCTCTGCACTGTCCCTCGGAGAGGCCGCGGCGTCTCTTTAGGGTGCCGAGTCCCTTCCAGAGGTTCAGCCCAGCCCTTGTTTCTGCCTGGCTTCAACAGGAGTCTCATCAGCCAGTGGTTGGCGAGAGGTGAAGGCTGCTCTTGTCAGGAAATATTTTCTGTTTGGCAGCCTTTGATCTCGCCCCGCAGAAGGACTCCCAGGTAGAGGGCACCGGGCGTCGTTTGCTGAGCTGCAGCTGAACGTGGGGAGCTGCCTGGCTGCTGCTGCTTTTAATTAAATCCACCTCCAGCCAAAGGACTTGGGTTGATTCCATGGCCTCCTTCCTTAGAGGGTCCCCCCTGCCCCTAGTTTGTCCAAGGATAATCCGAATGCTACAGCTTATTTGTGGTCTGGTCTAAATAGCACATTGCTTTTCTCTTGGTAGCTTGATTAATCTTTATTAAGCTCGTGGCCAGCCTGGACATAGTCCCTTGATTCTGCTTTTATTTTTAGTATAGTCCTTAATAAACAAAATCACCTTCATCATTCTCAAATGGAGGAGTAAAAATTGCCTCATAGATAGGATGTTTTTACTAAACAGTGTGTTTGTTATAAAGAGTTGTAACATCTGAAAAAAAAAATGTAAGCTGGTTGAATATGTGGTTATTTTCTGGTGCCTTGATGGAGCAGTTTATAAATGATGGCAGTCAGACATATCCCATTATTTATACAATGGCGTTTTTAAGAAAGTTCATTTTTAAGGTAAGCAATCAAGTAATTCCTTATATGGAGATGGGGGAATACTTAACCTTGAGTACAACAACATTAACTCCGGTGAGCTTAATGAATTATTCATGCTATTATCCACCTTGAGAGACATCAAATTGCTCTGCACTGTCTGCAAAGTGCAGTTAACAAAAAAATGATAGCTTGGTGAATTATATTTGTATATCTGAACATTAAATTAAAGACAGTGCTGTGGAAAGGCATTGGTGGATGTACCTGTACAATCCATGCAGAGCAAGGTCCTGCATGGCATTTCCTAATCTACTTGCACTCATAACTCATTACTAATTTGTTTGCAAGGAATGGCCCAATAGACAAAAATCACTGAATATTCAAATGTGCCTATACCAGCACTAGAGGATGTAATCACTGCAGGCACCAACCTTTTTACAAAGAAGCTGATCATTAGAGTCCCTGGAGGCTGCTTACAACATCCTGAAGTACACGAAGTTACCTTTTACTCTACTGTATTTTGGTTTTTACAGACAGAAACAAAACTGCTATTTGCCTTTCAGTATGCAGTGACAATTTTAAAAGCTTGGCTGGGACTGGTGCTGGTGTTTTCCTTGAGTAAAACAAAATTTTGTCTCTTCAGACACTTTTCCTGAGGTCTTCAGACATGTGCTCTTCACAAATATTTCCTGTTCCCCCCATCCCTCATTCTAAGCTCCTGGTTTAGCAGCTTAGTTAGTTAAATACACATCATTTGGAAGCATACAGAAAATTGTCAGTATTTGGGTTCTTCTGCATGGGCACACTTCCCTCAGCTGTGCTTGCTGCTGCTGCCCAGTAGTTTTGGAAAAACTTCCCTCAAGGAAGTCGTGCAAGAGACTGGGCCTTGTGCATTCCTTTCCTGAATTTATTTCTGGATAGGAAGATACAGAAGAGTCTTCAGGTTCTCACTGTATCATCATTTCCAGGGCAGTTTGAGAGACAAGGCACACAAACACACAAACACACACACATTCTTCACATACAAGGAGAGGTGAATGCCCTTCCTGCTTTTTCTGGTGACTTGCATTTATTGCATTTTACTCCCCTCACACGGTGATTTAATAAATAAACGATCTTCATATTTTAATAGTAAATTGCCATCTTGCTGGAACTGCTGATTTCAGTAGGTTGGTTGTAACAACAGCTTTGCTGGCTCCCAAAATAGAAAAATGGCTCTACACCAGTTTTTCTTAATAATTAAATGTTTTAAGAGAAAGCCATTTTGAATATAAAAATACATATTACACGCACACATATATTCATTTCTATTTTTAAAATACCATTTAGAACGTCATCAATTTTCAGGGAATATGGGAAAGTACAAGAACAAATATTACACTGTTTGTCTTCTGTTCAATAGAACTGACTGCTTTTTATAATCTAATAAGGCTACCTGGGTAGGCTTAACCTATGATGAGACAAGTTTTTAGCACAAAATTGCATTCCAGAACTTCTTCTCAATAACTTAAATAGATGTCCATGGACAAATATTTACAGTTTTCTGTGGCTGCTCATTCTCTGGACTTTTACACAGCATTGACATAATTTTCTGTCATATTTATTATTAACATTTTAAAAATAATCTTTCAGGATCTCAGCAGCTCTCCATAATGCTTAGAATGAAGGGGTGGGGGATGTTTGGAGAGGACAGAATTTTGCTGTTGGATACAGAGAGATGCAGAACTCCCACAGAAAGGGATTTATCATTAACTAAAATTCAGAACATCAAAAAGATTCAAAGTGAACCCCCTGGCATCTTCAGCTCCATATCAAGATGGTATTACCAATTCCTGAATTTAGTCACTAATTGCTTTTGTCTGTGAGATGTCTTTTAACCCATTAAAACTGCCCAGGGCAAAACCCATGTGTTTTATGGATTTAGTTCCTAATACTTTGTAACACACAAGATCTGATAACTGATAAATCTCTAAAGATTCCCATCCTCTGAGTCTCATCTTTTCCTTGTGTGCTATGCTTGTAACATTAATTATGATTTTTGCAGATATATAAGAATGCATTCACTAATTTTGAAAAATTCAAATAATTTCAAAGCAGGATGCTCGGGAAAAAATGTTTATCATCCAAACATCCACGTGCACAGAACCTTTCCTGGCTATGGAAGTACCAAAATGAGTAGGATAGAGAGCAGTTTGCATCAATTCCAACTTTTGCCAAGAGATTTTTAATCACAAGATTTAGAAGTTCTCCAGTCAGTGTTTAGATTGGAGAAAGAACGTTGCAAAATCCAGATTTCTCAACATACTAGGAATAATAGTGAGTAATTCTGAGTGATTTCAGAGCTTAATTAAACTCAAAAATCCATTTTCTGGAATATGGAAGGCTTGATGTGGTATTATGGATTGAGGTTTAAAGCAGACTCAGCAGATGGACATACTCAGTCATGTTCAGCTACCTGATATTTGGTTGTCAGAGACCTTGGACAGTGCTGGAAGCAGAGATATTTACCTCTCCCATTTACAGATGGGTCAGGGCCGAGGTCACAAACAGCACAGTAAAGGAAATTTCAGAGTTTGCCTGCTAGCACTGCATCGTGGGATACAGCTCTGTTGCACAGGAGTTCAATTTCTAATGCTCCCTGACCCTTTCTCTGCTATAAATAATGAGAAATATTCATTACAGAAATGGCAATAGCTTTGGAGAAGTGATGGAATGTATATTACAAAAGGAAAAATACATCCAATTCTCATAACTCCTTGCAAATTGTATTGGAAAGCCTTCAGCTGAATATATTCATATCCTGCTTTAAGAAATGCTACAAATACTGTGATGAGTTGAATTATCCTCAAATAATTCAGCTCATGTAGATGTGTGTGTACCTATTTCACTGTGCAGAGGCTTATCATTTTCTGTTTTCAGCCTGATACATGACCCTGAAATATTGAAAAAAGTCCTTTAATTTAAGGTCGAGTGTCACTATTGAAGTCATAAAGTCCTATGGATCGAGTAGTGCTAACATGGTATTGCTTTGGGTTTTTTTTCCATTTCTGTGCTTTTATTTTGCTGTACAAGCTTGAATCCTTAGCATTAACAGCCTGGAAAATTCTACTTTTCTAGGCATTAATGTAAAAATGATTCCTGGCTCTGATTCCCCAGCTTGGTCACGTGCAATGGATGTAGAGGAAGATTGTGCTGTCAGCACCGTCGTTCTCGTGGGCTCAAGTTTAGTGAAGGGCACTCTAGAAAGAATCATGAGGATTTTTTTTTGTATTGATATTGTATTTTGAGGATGGCTGTCTTTGGGAAAATTTCCATTTGGTCATATGAATCTTGCTCTTTTCTGTTTTGTTTTGTTTTGTTTTTTCTCTGCAGCCATAAATGACAGAAGCACTGTTGGTTCTGGAACTCTGGCTGCAGCTTTGTTTTTTTCCTCCTCACAGAAAATGGAATTTCATAATGCATTTGCAAGCTGATGCTTTAATAAAAGAGACTGTAGAAGAGCAAGGAATGCAAAATTCAAATACTTATCCAGGCTGTTACAGTCTATGAAATGCCATACCTGAGGAAGTTCTGATAGGAACACTAAGAAAAAAAATTCTTTTCTGTTCAGTGCAACAGAAGAAAAGCAGATATTAGTTTTTGAGAATTGATTTTAATTTTTAACCAATTTAATTAACTTTATTAAATATCATCTTTGGGTTTGTAGCTTGAGCTTTTGCTTTGAGATAAGACTACAGAAGTCTTCTTAGGTGTAACATTTGCAGAAATTCAACTTGCTGCTGGAAAAGAATAAAATATTTTGCTGAAGGCTTCAAGCACCACTGGAACTTTCAGAGTTTAGCAAAGACTGGTGTGTGCTTTTAAGCTAAGAGAGGGTTGGTTTTGATTAGATGTAAGGAAGATGTTTTTTACAATGATGGTGGTGAAACACCCGCAGATTGCCCAGAGAGGTGAAAATGAAAATTTTCATCCCTGAAAATGTTCAAGGCCAGGTTGGATGGGACTCTGACAACTTGGCCTGGGGGAAGATGTCCCTGGTGACTGCAGGGGCTTGGACCAGGTGGCCTTTGAAGGCCCCTTCCAACCCAAGCTGTTCTGTGATTCCATAACTTTATAGTCACAGAATCTCAGAATCATTAAGGTGGGAAAAGACCTCCAAGACCCTCAAGTCCAACGTGTGACCAATCCCCACCTTGTCAGACAGACAGAATGAGGCACCAAAGTACCCTGAAAAGATTGAATACTTTGACATTTAAAGAAAAAAGCATTTACCCTAAATGATCCAGTGGTGGCTTGAAGAGCTCCAGGGATGGGGACTCCACCAGCTCCCTGGGCAGCCCCTTCAGTGCTTGGCCACCCTTTCCATGAGGAAATTGTTCTTCATGTCCAAACTGAAACTCCCTTGGCACGCACGGGAACAATTTCCATGGAGCATTTTCCAGCAGAACTTTCCCTTCCAGGCTTTACGTCCTGAACCACCTGTGCACGTATCAGCCTTGCTGCTCATATTCAGCTCAGATCATGGACAAGGTGAGGGGGAGTGGCACTGCAGTTTGTACTCAGCCTTTTCTGAGGCACGGAGCACAGAGTTTATCACAGCTCTGACTGCAGGGGTTTTCTGTTTTGTGGTTGCTCCTGTGATTTATGGCTCGATTTGCTTTTTTGTTGGTTTGGTTCTCTAACAAGGAGGTAGAGCTGTGATGTCTGCAGTGAAGTGAGGGCCAACCACGGTGCTGGCAGCAGTGGTGGAGGAGATCCAGGTGCAGAGAGTGGGGAAGGAGTGACTTCTCAGTGCTCAGGCACACAGAGGTGCAGCTCTGCTCCTTCTGCACGGCGTGTTTGTGTTTGCAAGGAGTAAATGCAGATGGGAAATTCCATTTCCTGCAGTGATCCATCCTGGCTCCTCACGGGGCTCCTCTGTGCTCGGCGCTGCTCCCTTTTGAAAAAGGAGAGTGAACTTTGCAGAGGGCTCTTACGGCACATTAACAGTGTCCACAAGTGCAGCAAGTGCAGAGGCCCCTGCAAATTTACAGCCTTATTTACTGCATAATAAGCTCCCAAGGGAGACACAGGCTCAGGTGCACTGATCCGCAGAGGCTGAGAAGAAATTGGAGACGAGCAGAACTCACCGACGTCCTTCGACTGATTACTCATAAACCTTGGAAAAATACCATTTGCAACTCTGAGGCAGCCTGGTTGTATCCACACAGTGCTCTATTTTAACTTCATGTTAGCCTAGAAATCTTCCCATGTTGCCCTGGTAATTTATGTGATGTTCCTTTGCAGGAACAAAAATCTATCTTACACTTAACTCCTTTTGATAATTAATTCTCTCCCATCTGCTTACAGCTGGTATGGTAGAAATGTGCTGGAGTTTCCTTATTTGCTCATGCCTTGGAGTCATCTTTTAATAGAAATAGCTGTGAATCTACCAGTAAGTTAGAAATGAGCCTTTCTCAGTTTCTGACCAGCATATCCAAGTGGTATTCCTTGATGCAATTTTTTGTGTGTTTTTAGGGGAATGCAGACTGATCTTTTTATATTATTTAATCTGAAGGTATGAACTTCATATGGGATCCATCATCCTGCACTTGAAATAAAATTTTAAGAGCAGTGTGATCAGCTTCACATTAAAAGAAATATCATATCTTGGAGTTTGGCTGTTTTCTTCCCTCTGACAAACCTCACAACATTTAAATTACATTCTTTTTGCAACTAGGCAATGTTTTTCACCTAATAAATAATTGCAGAGTGTTGCTGCTCTACCAGCTTAGTTTATTTAACACAAAATAAGGCACTCCGTGTTTCCCCTTGCCCTGCTTAACACATTGTGCTTTTATGTAGGGTCTTAAAAAAAACCCAAAAAACTCTTAAAAGAATTATCTTTTGACCCAGTTTTTAGAGTAAATCTATCCAACTTTTGTCTTGCATATCTTATTTATTTTAAAAGCCTGCAAGAAGCCAGGAGATAATTCCTCCAAAACAAAATAGTACAGGAACAAAGCAGCTGGCCACAAAGTGAAATGTTCCTGAAACCTGGGCAAATATCTCTGCTGACGTTGGATTCCTTGCAGCTTTCCTGATGTGTGATAACCTCCAGTGTTGGTTTGCTCCTTATGCAGTGAAATAAACACTGGATTTAAAGTGGAAAAAGAGCTCTAAATGTGGCTTTAAATGGATAAAATGTGTGTTTGCAGGAGGAGGGTGCACGTGGCTGTCTGGAAGGATTCATTTGGCCTTTGCAATCAGAGCTTCCTCTCACCAAGGTTTCACTTGGATTTTGCAGAAGACAAATAAGGTGGTTCTTTGCAACTTGGCTGCCTTTAAGGAAGTTTAATTTACAAATTGGCTCTTGTTCTAAAGTATTTTATTGCTTTTTATTACCCCGAAGTGATGGCAGACAAGTACTGAAGTGTTATTTCTATTTTTTTTACATATTTGATACTTTTTAATATATTAAGGATCCGTTTAAAATTATCCTCACCAAACCCAGTATTGAAAACCCCTGGAAGTCCTACTTTTCAATTAATAACCCAAACTGAAACATGCATCAGTCCTTATCCATGTGCTGTCAGCTACTCTGAGGAGCTGTTCATTTGCCAGATTAACTCGTATTTTACTATTTCAGTTAAGACCTGCCAAAAAAATGATCTGAGGTGTTCAAATAGCTCATAACGAATAAAAATTCTAAAAGATGCTTAAAAAAAAGGACAGGATTTCTTTTCTCTGTAAAGTTAAATCAAAACTCTAATTTGTGAAAAAATCACATATTTTGCTGTACCATTTTCAAATTAAAATTTTAAATCAAAAGGCGTAATGAAGATAAATTTAGAAATCATTTAGGGTAAATGCTTTTTTCTTTAAATGTCAAAGTATTCAATCTTTTCAGGGTACTTTGATTTTCACAAACAACTGTGTGCAATCAATGAAATGGCTGTCATTTTTCATAATTTGAGTAAATACAATTCCAGCTAAAAAATACCACAGCTCTTCTGAAACCAGTGGAAAAGACCAAGGATGATTTTAGTTTAGGATAAATTGTCTGTTCTCAGAGAGGCCACACAGCAGGGACCCAGCCCCGTGCCTGGCAGTGTCTGTGACTGCAGGACAAAGCAGAAATTAAACTTTGTTTCTGCTTGCTTTGGCTGGTTCTGCTCACTCTTGAGGAAGGAGTTAGGCAGTTCCTGCTGGGGCAGTAGAAATGTGGACTAAAGCCACCTGTGATTACTCTCCAAGTACAAAATTCTCTTGACTATTTCATATTTCACATTAGTCCTCCATACACAAACATCTCAAGCAGTCCTTCTTCTGTCAATATGACAGAAATCATTGAGAAATCAATGATATTCTTTTAGTGTACTTTAAAGTTCCTTTCTGCTGCAGATAGAAGCCACACATGAATGAAATAATCATTGTGAATTTTGGCATATTTTGCTGTTAATACATAGTATTTTTAGCACTGGACTACCTACGATGCTCCTTCTGAAACCTTTTCATTCTCAGGGATTTGGCTGAACAGAATTGGCAGTCTGAAAGCAGCTAATGAGATTTGGGGTCTGGCTTCAAGCAGTTATGGTCAGGAACTGAGTGGGGTTTTCCCCACTCTTTGCTCTGGAATGTGTGGGGGGAGAGACCCAGCTGCTTCCAGGATTTTCTGTGGTGACTGCTGTGGGCCAAGTAACAACAAGGGTTAAAAAATCATCGTCATTTCCTGAATTTGTCCTGTCCTGGTAGCAAGGGCTGGAAAAACCTCTGCTCTTTGTTAACACGATCTGAATTTTAGGTACACATTTCCACCGTTTCTAGATGGATATATTTAATTTCTGTCTTTATAAAGACAAATAAATTTCAGGCCACGCAGCTAATGAATTTTAGGAAGGCAGAAATATTTGTTGTGTCATATTGGTGTGTTTACTTCTAACAATGCAGTGGTTTGATTGTTAAAAAAATTTTTATTCAACAAAAGGCTTGGTCAGTTTCCTTCTCAGCCTATTTCCCTGAATTATCCAAGTACTATAACAATCACCAATATCCAGTTTATCCACCAAAGCTTTTTGTCTGGGTTGTGATCATATTCAATTTTAAAACTGGAGGCACAGGAAGCAGAGAATTTAGCAAAGAACTTTTGTCATGCAGAAGGAAGATGTTGGGCAGAGCTTGGCTTTAACTGAATTCCCATTCTGTAATCACCAGAGTGCTCCCACTGCTGGGACTGAAACAACTGAAATGACTCTGGTGACTCCAGAGCTGCACAAACAATTTAAATAATCTGATAATCAGCACTTTCCACCTCATTTAACATTCCTTCTTTTGCTTTGTTCATATTTCTTCTTTAACCAAAAGCTCTTTTATTTACTTTTATCTGTTTCATCTATTTATTTCTTTTACCAGCACGTGTCCATTGCTGGTGCTCCAGCCACAAGCCATTGCCATCAGTGCTGCCATGAGTGGTGGCTCTCAATGTGAAATTGGGATGAATTGCAAATATTATTGTCTGGTTCCGGGCTCTGATTTCATTGCTTTGTTTCCATATGAATTATTATGTGGCTTTAGAAGTTAGTACACCTTCCTTTGGTTTTTTTGAAGGTAGACTGAACAATCTAACAAACCAAGATTTGGGGAAAAACCTCTTCCTTTTTTGTAGGCAAGAAGTGAACATCAGAGTCATCACGCTTTAGGAGCACTTTACAGAACAGGGAATAAATTCTAAAACAAAGTGCATGGACAAAAACTGGAAAACCATTTCTCCAACCATTTATACTTTGTTTTGTGACCCATTATTGAATAATGTTTTAGATAAACTACAAAAATGTCAGTATTCTATATGTGACATTAAAGTATTAATAGGACCTAAACTACTCTTTTATAGCTTTTGTTTGTTTACTTACAAACTTTACTTACTTTACTTATTTACTTTACTTTATTTAATGTAGTAGCAAGAAATAGAAATAAGTTAGGAAAATACCTGATAGTAACAAATAAACAGAAAACTGTGATAAACTACCAAAAAATACAATGTTATTAATTAAGCTTTTTAATTAGAATTGTAGATTTCTTTGGAAAACACACCTGGTGAGTTTGATGATGGTCTTGTACTTCATTATGATCTGGTACTTCATTAATTTGTATTACCAGGTTCCAGTTTCTTTTGAAGTCGAAGCAGAGGTAGCCTAAGGAGGATGACTAAAGAGGGCTTTGATTTGGCTGCTTGCTCAGTCAAAGGGCAGGGAAAGGGTAGATTGAAGGTCTTGTTTGCACAGCTCTCTGCTCTCTGTGTTAATTTTTCTGAGCTGTAAATTGTCCTGCAGTCCATAAATAATTTCACTCCTGACATTGCCATGTAAGGAAATCTCTCAAAGTACAAGTTTTGCTCTGCTGCTGGTGGAGATCCTGTCCAATACATTGAGTCAACATCCCTCAGGTTTCAAGTGCCATTCTAATTAAAACCTAGAATTTGGATAGTCAAGTGCCAATTAGTTCATAGTTCCCACAGAGCACATGGAAAATCTAATTCTCCTCCCTTTTTCCAAACCCTTTAGATGGCAGCATAGCAGATGCAAAGCTTTGTGCTGCTGAAGCACCAGCTGCAAAGAATTCCTTCAGTGGATCATAAACTACCATTAAATCTATGATTTTTTTTTTTTTTTAATGATCTTTCTTTCTAAAATACTACAGAGAGGTTACACCATCTTTATGTGTGCAATAGGGTAGGTAGCCAACAGAACTTGTGTGTGTGCAAAGTCAGCTCCAAGTGTTATCCTAGTCACAATTCTTTCTGGAACTAGCAAAGCAAAAGTTGTTGGTAATTATAATGAGCCTATTAAGCCTAGTCATGAGTTTGAGTCCATCAGGAAAAGTTTTAGATTATTTTCTCATCTCTCCTATTCCTTTGAGAATAATTAGCAGCATGATAATCTGCTTACTTTAAGAGAGGAATAATAATTATTTTCTAATCCCAGTGCAGCGTGTGATATAAAACAAGGCCATTACACCTTTGAGTGGGCTGGGGTTTTTTTGTTTCTTATTAAATTAGAATTAGGATAGCCATAAGTGTAAAATGGGTGTCACGGTCAGTTAAGTTGTTTGAGGCTGCTTTTCATGAGCACAGTGCCACTGGGCTGCCCGGGCCCTCTCACGTCTAATAAGGCTACAAAAAGTTCCAGAGGCTTCCAGATGTGACAGATTTGCAGCTGCAATTACAGAGATAAGTCCTGAGTATTCAGGTGAGTGCTTAACATGGCATTACATCGTAATAAGTCCCGGTGGCCTTGCCCTTCTGGTTGTCATTGGGGCAGAGCTGCAGAGAGGAAAGCATCAAGGACACCTCCAGGGTTCCAAAGTGAATAATCTGCTACATTAACAGCAGCGTTCTGGGTTTGCTGAAGGAACAGAGAAATCTTGGGATGTTTATGGCAAGGAATGGCTGCTGTCTAATGCTTCAGCTGCTTCATGCACAGTAAAATCAATAATGGCCTCAGACAGATTTATAGTTTTAAATATTTCACTTACCCATGTCGGTGCAGGAGCTGGTTTTTGTTTTTTTTTCTTGAGGAAAGGAGGTGTGCCTTTGGGGTCCTGAAAAGCTGCATACACCACAAGCTCTTATTTCCCTAAGAAGTAAAAAAAAAAATACACATGCAGAAAAATTATGTCACTGAAGAGAGAAACCAAATGGCCAATTCCTGAATTTGTCCTTACTGGTTTTTAAGGCAGGAACAGTGACAGCTGCTGGGGGTTTGAAGCACAGTAATTTCTGCATTTCTGCCCTGCTCCAAAGGTGTTTGGGTTGGTTTGAATTGCTCTTTGTGACCAAGATAATTACAGACAGCAAAAAGACCATGATCACTTCAAGACAGGAAAGTTTTTATGGTAATTTCTACTATTACCTACAAAAGGTTTTGAGGCAGCTCTGGCTACAGACTTGGTGTGCACATTGAAGGTATTGGAAAAAAGGCACCTTGGTCCCCAGACTGTGCCTGACATCTTTGTGCCATTTAAGTCCTACTTAATTTTGATGGAATCATGAGAGAAGACTCTTATCTTTTCTGGGCCTCTAACCAGTAGCTGTCTTAATTTTTTACATTCTCTGGCAGGAATTTGCTATTGATAATTACAAGTTAGACTTTGAAGGGCACCAAGGGGAAAATTCTCTGTGTACTAAAATTACAACAAAGACCATGTTCTCATGTAGATCATAAAACAGAGAACTGGTACCACCCCAGTGATATCTAAAGGAAATGTCAATTTCTTGCTCTAAATGCAACAAAAATAAAAGAGCTATGACTGGGGTGATGTAGATTAGGAAAATAAAGCAGAGATTTAAAATGGGTTATACAGAGAGCAATCAGCATTAATTGAGCAAAAGAAGGTGCTGACAAAGTTCCATGTGATTTTTAACACTTTATTTCTCCGGAAGAAGTAAATGTCAATGCTGCAAATAGTAAATATCATTTTTGTGATAATACTAGAATGGTGTTTCTTGTTATGGTTGAATGCCTCGTTTCTGCATCAGGAGGAAGCTGCTTAACGTGTGCAGAACAGCAGCAAAACTGTTAATAGAGGAGAAGCAGCTGCCAGTGCTCTGCTCAAACAAGTGACAGAGCAAACAGCGACCTGCTCTTGGACAGCACCAGCTCCTCACTGGAGCAGCTCGCTGGGCTTCTGAAACCTTCACAGAGCAGCAGACCATGAAATATGTTCTCTGTAGGGTACTTGTGCAGAGGCTGGGGGCCGTGTTTGCTGAGGAATGGGTGTCTGAGGCTGCACTGGAGGTTCCTGGTGCAGCTCTTGGTGGAGAACTTTGAAAAGGAGCATTTTGTGTCACCCAGCTGACACCTCAGGCTGCTTTGCCTCGCTGCTTTCCAAGTGCTGTGTGTGTAGCAGTTTTAGCTTTTAGTGTGTTGACAAGCCAGACAGTGAAATAATTTCTTTAGTGTAGACTGTTGTTTTGTATTCACTAACTTGTGTATCATATTTATGTCCTTGTTATTTTAACATCCCTACATGACTCACAGAGATCAGGGGTTGTATTAAGGCAGTTTGTCTCCTGCAAAAGTTACAAAGCAAAAATGATTACATACTGAAAAAACAGTTGTATCTAATTGCAAGAATAGTGTACTCTCAAAATCAATATCCTTGAAAGAAAAAAGAATTAAAAGCAATAATAAAATCTATTAGAAGTTAAATTGCTATGATATATTAGGGTGTGTTGGTAAAATGGTTTCCTATCTTTTCAATGGTGCATTGAGAAGTAAGGCAGGATGGATGGATGAGTCATAATATCCATTATTAAGAAATGGTTAGGGCTCACCAATATCCCAGGGTCATTAGGCAGCTTAATGGGAAATAATTCTGGTTCCAGAAAGGGTCTCTGCTGCCCCATACCTTCCCATGCCTGGGTGGAGTATCTGCAGCAACCCCTGCTCGTGGCCCAGTGGGAGCACAGTGGCACTCAGGTTGTGCAGATCATCTGCAATTCTCTCCTGAAGGGAGAAAAACAGAAATTAGGCTTTTGAGAGGTGAGCAGAATGTGGAAATGCAGAAGTGAAGCATGTGATGAGGAAGCCAAAACTGATAGAAAGCCTGGCTTTTCTTCTGGTGAGCCCAAAGTTGCTTGGGTGTAACCACGTTCTTCTACACCTTTACTTTTAAGAGCTTAAGTGGGAAATGCATTGTGCCAAGCAGATAACAGGAATACACACTGTTCATCACAACTGGCTTTTCATTATTCCAATAATATTTGATTACCAATTCTGCACTTACTTTTCTTTTTGTTCAGCAAACCGTTAGATTTATTTACAAATATCTATTTGCATATTTATTTATCTATTTATCTATTTTTAGATTTTATTTCTTGGTTGCCGAGTGTTTTAACAGCGTGGAGATTTTTAAGGCACAGACTTAGACTGCAGTGTTGTGTTAGCAGCTATGGACCATCAACAGACTGAACACTTCTCAAGTAGGATTAATAGCATTTGGGTATAAAGATGATTTAAGTCATCTTTTATAAGGGTGGATAGATAGCAGGTTGCAATTTTATTTTTCCATTATTTCTTTAATTAAACATGACACCCAGACCAGGTCTAATTACATCAGTGAAACAGTGTATTTCACAGGATGTTCCAATTTTTGTTAAATCAATACCTTCCAAACTAGAGCTTTCCTGCACGATTTTTCTGACAAGCTTTGCTGGCAGTGCTGTGAACTGCTCTGAGCTGCTGGGTCCTCATTGCCCAGACTGCTCCTCAGACATTTGTGAGAGCCCTCAAGCTTAATTTCTCTCCACCTTAAGTCCTTTAGTCCTTGCCCATCACATACTTCTCCTCAAAAGATCCAGTGAAAGTAGCTTCATTATTATCAGTGAAGAGTCAGATGGCCCAGTGGGGAATTTACAAAGTGGTGGTAAAGAGATGAGTAATTCTCCCATGAAGAGGTGAACAAGTTTGTCCTGATAGCTGAGTTGGGAGCACGCAGTAAAAATTAAACAACTCACACACTAATGAAGACACACCAACCAAAATTCACTATGTGTTAAATAAAAACTCTGCATCCAAGCTTTTATAGTGAAAACTGTATCAAACTGCACACATGCAGAGGCCTCAGGCTGCAAACACAAGGCACAGATTCGCCTTGAGTACTTGACTTTTTCAGTCTTAACAGTGTTTTGTCTGAAATCAATGTGTGAGGGAATGGATGTATTCACACAGGATTTCTTAGACCTGGTCAAACTTGAATTTTTCTACAGCATGTCAGAAACTCTGCATGCCATAATTCATAATTTTAAAGTACTTTGCTAAAACTCCCAATAAATAAAAATAATCAGAACTGGCAACAGTAGCAATTAAAATCCATTCTGCCAGCATCATTCTCTGTTGCAGTGTGCATTAATAACTCCAGTTCCTTGTTTCCTGGATTTATTAGAGCTGCTGCTGTCTCTGCAATTGGTGAGTGTGGTGTTAATAACCCCAGGGGTGTGGGTTCAGTCCACGTGGGGGTCATTCACTCAAAAGTTGGGCTTTGTAGTCCTTGTGGATCCCTTCCAGCTCTGAATATCCTGACTGTGAAAGCTTGAAAACAGTTTGAAATAAAAACCTGGAGAAAGCCCCAGCAATGTCCCACTCTGGCAGTCTTAGGTAGGAGCATGCAGAGAATGACACCGTGGGCAGGAATGACAAAAGCGCTCAGCGCTTCTCTCTCAGCCATCACCTCGACTGAGGGTGTTTCCTTTTTGCACCACAATAAATAAAACTGCATTTAAATAAGAAGGCAGAAATGAGATGAGAATGCATAAGAGAGTACGTTGTGTATGACCCAAGCAATGCAGAGTGCAGACAGGACATGCTCTGAATAAAAGCCTGGGTAGTCAGCTCGCCGTGAAAGCTGGCGCGGCGCTCGGGGACAGCCCTGGAATGAACAATGGCAGATCCAGGGCTGCTCCTGCCACTGCAGTTGAGATCCTCAGCCCTCAGAAAAAGAAAGACAAATCGCATTCAGGATTTTTAAAAGCCTTGATGGAATTATCCTCATGTTTCTCTAAATACTCCTCGAGGTAATCATCAAAATGCTCATTTTTAAATGGGCAAAAATCTCTGCTCTTTAGAAATAGCTTCAGTGTGAGATACAGAAACCAAAGACTTACAAGAACTATTTCTTCCTTTTCTTTCTCTACTGAACTAGAGCTGAGTGTATTTAAAATGCTCCTCTTCTGCATACCATGGTATCAAAAAGTTTGAGTTTGAGGTGTGAGGAGCATTAGAGTGATATAATTTACAGGATCGACATGGAGCTGTAATTTGCATTCCTGGAGAAGCAGTTCAGAACTAGGAACATCAAATAAGAGGAAGTTCAACTCATGTCTGTTTTTCCCCTAAGTGAAAAGGACTGAAAGAAAGAAAGAATTGAGATTTAGTTATCCTGTAAGAATTTTCTCTTCCTATATTGCTCCTAACTCAGCTTGTTGAATTAGGGGGCTGCAGGTTAGGGATTGGGTTTTGGTGCTTGCATAGTGGGATCTCAGCTCCTTGCATTGCTCTGTGTGTGCAATTAGTGCTGAGTAACAGAATTATCAGTGAGCTTTGGGTGGATCTTACTGTGAATAAAGTTTGCAAAAAAATGAAAGGTAGGTTTCAGTCTGAATTACCATCCAGCATGGAGTTTAGCTCTGAGCCTGGTGACAGAGCTGTCACTTAGCTGCATCCCTGGAGTGTGCAGATTACACCCATCCTTAGAAGGGCCCCTGCTGGCTCACAGCCAGTGAACAGTTTGTCCAGAACTGAAGTTCGTTTTTAAATAAGCCACCAGAAATAAAGGAAATAGTAGGAAAGCCACGTGATTTTCAAGAAATACTTTCTACATTTCTAATAAATCTCAGGATGTAAAATGTTATGACTTCTAGTAAATGCAATTCAAAATGTTTTCCTTTTCTTTCAGTGCTTGCATATATCTAGTGCATATGGAAAACACCTTCCTGAGAAAGTCAGGATCAGTCACTTCAGAAGGCTCTAAACTCAAAGAGGCTGTTTGTTGTCTATTGAAAATTTTCAGAGAGACTCTTGTTATTGCCTTCAGTGGAAGATAAAAGGTTCTTACTACAAATACGTTATTTAATGAGTTGACTTTTCCAATTTTTAAATAAGTTCACTTTAAAATATTTTAAGAAGTGTCAAAGAATTCACATTGGATAGTATGAAACAGGCAGGGTGAGGACATGAAAGAGAATGTGTTTGCACACAAAGGATGAGTGTCAGTTCAAAGCTACCTGTGACCTTCCTGGTTACAGAACACAAGCCAGGCTTAGCTCTGGTTTATAATTGCAGTCAGACCAGCAGCAAGCTGGACTAACGTTGTTTTTTATTCTCTGATTAGGGGGAAAAAGCAGCAAATACTCTGCCAGAGCAGTATGGTAGGATGAGGAAGGAGAATGGTTGTTCAAAATTAGAGAACAAATCGTGTGTGGCTAAAAGATTTGAAACACAGCAGAAAGAGCATCAGGTCTGACAAAGAGCTAAAGGAAAACTTTACATTCTGAGCCTTTTTTGCAACTGCTTTAATCCAGGGTCATCCACCTCCACTGTTTTTTCAAAGTTCATTCTTCAGTAAGAGCAACTACTTTTCAGGCATTCTCCCTTTTTTTTTGAGAGCAAATGAGTGCTGTGGTAAGCAGAGCAGCTTTCAAAATATTTGTTCTAACTAGCCTAGCAATAATAAAATACTTACTCAGCTGAATTATATGTTCTTCAATCTCTTTTAGATTTATGTATCATAAAAATATTCAAACAAGCTGAAAACTGGAGAAACTGAAACTGTTTAGATAGCTGAGGTCACACAAGATACCAGGTTAAGATTTAGAACCAGAAAATGCCTCTCCTGATTCCTGTTATTTGCCTCATCTATATCATGACAGTATTTTATATCCCTTCTGTATAAGAGGATTCAGGAAATTTTGTTCTTGCACAGGATAAAAGTGAGAATTCCATTGAGAAAGAACATCTTTAAAGTACATTTGTCCCAACTTCTCCACAGGAAAAATTAGTACAGCAAAAGCTTTATATTTAAAAAATACAATTTTTTTAAATCAATCTACCAGTCATACTAAATAAACAACTCATCTCTGTCAATTTATGTATCCATAATTAGTAAGATTCAGCCACTAGGCAGATAAAATGCAATTTGTAATTATTTTGTTGGTGAAAAGCCTCCTAATTATTGCACAGTGGTTCTCAGCACTCAGGGCACTGCTCCTTTCCTGGTGTTATTCTCTAAGCAAGATTTAATTTATCATTATGAACTCTTGTTGTTTTCACTGGAATATTTTGTCACACAACAAACATTCCGAGTGAAAATATTTTTGCTGCATTTCTCAGTTTTGATACAGAACAGCAATAAATTTTCACTGAAAAAAAATATATTTACAAGCATTACTTAGAGCTCTCTTTATTACAGCTGTTAGGCAATTGTGCTTTTTGCCAATCATAGGAGAGAAACTGGCCATGACACTGCCTGCAGACATGTGTCTAGCATTTTATTTAGAGTTACACCTTTAGGTTTCATTAGAACTCCTTTTTCATCTTCTTCTTGCTGGATAACCTCAATAAACAGCCTTCATCCAGCAGGGCTGCTGGAAAATTTGTTTGATTAATGCTATGTTTTCTCATGGGTTTGTGCTCATTGGCCTTTAAAGGGGCATCATAATCCCAGCATAAATATTGGGGTTGGTGAAGGATTTTGCAAATTTCTCCTGTTTTTAGGGAGCTGCTATTTCGAAGATGAAATATGTGTGAACCAGGGTGTTTATGTAACTTTCTGTTTACCCCAACCCACTTTTTGATACAGCTGCATAAAGAGGTTTTTCTGCTGAAGGAATTTCAGATTCTAAAGGCTCTGAAAGCTTTACAAAGCTGGTGGATTTCTGCTCTGCATCATTCTGGGTATTGTGGTGTCATCATTAAGAGCTGTGTCTTACAGTTCTGATGCATTATTGATAAGCTTAATGAAACTCAATGAGGTTTTAAATTTTAGGATCTCAGTGCTTGTTTACACACATGTACACAGGAAAATTAATGCAAATGAGTTCTGAAATTATCTTAATTCATTTTATCATTCGTTTAGGAGTGAAATAACATAAACTACATTAAGATCATTTTAATTTTAAACAAGAATAGCTACACAAGGACTTAGGATAATGTAATTAATCCACTTCAAAGTTCATACATTTTAGTTAATTCCAATTAACCTTCTTGAGCATCATCATGTTGGTAAATTCCTGTCTCTAATGCAGTCATGTAGAGGACCAGAAGTGCTTCTGGCATCTCTCTCCAGAATTAGAGCAGGGAACATCTTCCTTGAAGATGCTTCTTTCTTCTGGGATATTTCACTCTGCTTTGTCTGAGCAGACACACGTTCTGAGGAGTGTTACAGCATTCTTTTTACTTTTCTCAGGAAGAAGAAAATGCCCCAAACACTCCTCTTTTCACACGGGCAGTACAAAAGACTGTAAGCATTATCCCAAAGAGCAACAATCTTACTTTTTCTAGACTTCTAAGCATTTCTATTCCTACAACTCTATCCTTTAATGTGTATGTTATGCTGTTTATGTCACAGCACCATCCCTGGAGTCACACTCCTTAGCACATTTCAGATGCATCCCACTGGGGGCTTGGCTGTTTTGGTTGTGTCTCTGCTTATTTTAAAAACAGTGAGGAGCTGTCTCTTGCTTTTCTGGGTACTTCTGTCCTTTGGGTGAGGCCTCTGGAAGACTTTCAGCCCTCCTGGCTCCCCTAATCCTGCTTGCAAGGGGAGTGGGTTCTGATGGGAATGAGAGCAGGGCCTGTGCTGGAAATTGTACAGGATTTACATCCTTCCAGGGAGGTTTGGGGATGGGGACCTTGTGATGCCAATCCCAGGTCATTCCACAGCACAGACATCATCTAAACGAGTGCCTGTTTAGCAAAACACAGAAGGAAACCCTTGCACACTTGTGGCTTCATGCTCAGATTCTCATCAGCATTGTTTGGGTTTTTTTCCAGCAAGTTTGCTCTCTTCACAGAGTTTCCCTTCCCCAGAGTGGGATTGCAAACAGCTGCTCTGCCCCTTCTTGCTCCAGCATCCTGACATTTGCTCCTCAATCAGCTCTTCCCATTAGCAGCAGCAGATTTCCACATGGTTCTTTGTTTTCCTCCTTGCAATGTCCTACACTTATTCTGGATACTTTGGCTTACAGGCTAATGACCAATTTCTTTTGAGCTGTTTATTTCCTTGTTCTCATTTTCATTTAATCTACAGCCCTACTACCAAGTTTCTCTGCACCAAAATAGCTTTTCTTTACTATTTTATTGAGCACTCTTCTTTTCAGGCACGCTGTTGTTTCTTCTCTTCTTATTCAACACTGCCATCAGCTTTTTCCTGCATGTGGCACCCAACATTTTTTGGACTTGTTTTAAAATTCTCTCAAATCTGTTCTTCCTTCTTATTCTTCCCTTGCTTCCATTTATTTTTATATCACTGTATAATATCTTGTCACTTTCTTCTGGGAAGAAACCTGACAAAATGAGGTGTTTGTCTGTGCCTTCCTGTTGGTTTGACATTCTTTCTCCATCACAAAGATCCTTCATTACAAAAGTTTCTCATCTGCTTCCTCATCTACCTGTTCTGCCTGTCCCATCACATTTCCTTGTCTTGCCCTGTTTTTATCTTTCCTTTCTTTTCCCTTGACAATAAAAACATGATTAAGCCTAAAGCCTCTCAACATTTAAAATCACCAAACTCCTGAAAACTCTGCTTCTGTTCTTTGTTTTCTGTTGGTTTATGCAATATTCTAATTAAGGTTGTCTGGAGCTCTCTTTCTCTCAGTCTTACCCCACTCCAGCTTCTGAGCTCAGCTAAAACGATTGTTACCAAACTTTTAATCACACATTTGTGATTTGAAGCCATTCTCATCTTACCTGAGCCATCAGATGCTTTAAAAGTCAGCCATGCTTGGGTTTTTTTGAGATATTGTCATTTCTTGTATCTTATTTCATCCTACTATGGAATGAATCTGCATCTGTCTTCCATTTGCCTATGTTTTTTTTTCTTTATGAGCATTTTTGTTTCGTAATTAGGGCTCCTATTTTTTGTAATAACATAAATGATAAAATTTTATTGCTTCATCCAAAGAAGCCAATAAAGTTGAGGTGAGAAAGGAAATTTGAGAACGTCAACCAAAATACTTTCTAGAACTAAAGTGGTTAAAATTAAGCGTGGTGTTAGCATCAACAGCTTTAGGACATTATCTAAAAGTGCAAAGTTAAGTAACATTTCCAAGTTCCAAGGAACCTATAGAGTATTGTAAATTAGGGATAGGTGTGGGGTAATAATCACATCTACCTGGAGGCACTCTGAGTATTTTACCCAGTACTTACAGTGCTACATTATCTTCTTATAATACCAATGATGTTTCACCACATAAGCAAAAATGGGAGAAAAGAATAAAATACATTTTTACATCTTGCACTGTATTCTACTGGAAGTAGTAATACAGTCCAAGTAATTATGTTGCATTTTTNATGGAAGTGATTCCAAGTAATTATGTTGCATTTTTCAGTGACTTCTTAAAAAAAAAGAAAGAAAACAAACATTCCCTTGTGTCGAGGCCAATAAGCACAAATCCAAGATATTCAAAACCGTGTGGAGTCTGTGGATATTTTCCAAAAACACCTTTGGGAATTGTTCACTGAAACCCAGAGTACATCTCTGCAAAGCTGCCTTGGAACATCAGAATCTGTTCAGAGCAGCATCTCCCTGGGCAAGCAAAGCTCCTGCAGCACTCCACGACAGGAGGGAGGAAACGGCTGCTAAAGCATCAGCTGTGCAGGAGGTGAATTTGATTTAATGGGAGCAGCACTCTGCAGTTCTGTGGGTTTCTGTGAAGCAGCAGCAGAGCAGAGCTGCATTTTGTAGCTCAGCAGTGCCAGAATCTGCTGGCACTGCAGCCCCGAGGATCTGTCTCATCGTGGGCATGGGCACGAGGAGCTTTTGGTGACCACAGTTTCAGAATGTTCATGGTCAGGGTAAGGGTTTGAAAGTAGCATTTCCTGAACATTCAGCTGGAAATCTGATCTAGTCTTTAAAAGTTTTGGTTAAAACGACCATCGTGAGTAGAAGAAGCTGTTGCATGGGAGCAGAGTGACCCAGAATAGAGATCAAGAAAGACTGACTAATTTGCACCAGATATTAGTGTGAAAATATTATTAAAATTAATGCTGTTTACGGGAAAAAACAGATACTGGATCATTATGCTGTTGCATATTCCGAATACTCTGGGTTTTGTTTGGACTCTTCCATGTGATCTGGCCTTTGAGTACAGTGAATTTGGTTCTTGAACATTGAGAAAAAGTGTTCTGACGTTAGGCCGTAATAAATGAGAGCAAAACTTAGAAGTAAATTCGGGGCTCATCAGAGATTCTCTGCAGTGGGAATTAGCATATGAGACTTTTTATATAAAGTTAGGAAAAGAAAAACAGCTATGCAATGCATATTCATAAAGCTATACCCATAAAGCTCACTCCAAAGTGTAGGATTATTGCATTACAGTAGTCAACTTTTCAATGAAAATGCCCTTAAACATAAAATAATAATGTCTGCAATCTTGATTATTGTTGATCATATGTGATTCAATAATATCTTTCTCAGAGTCTAAGATTAAACTCATGAATCTGCAATCTCAAATACTGTGTTCTCTATGTGATCTTAGGTAGAAAATAGTTAATAATTTACTTTTTGTTTAGCTTTTAATAGAAATGAACCAATTACCTTCTAATACTCAATTAGAAATGAAAACAGACTAGCCCTTCCCCCAGAAAAAAAATAATTTGTAGTGATCTAGAAGAATAACAAGACCAATGAAGATAAAACTCTTTTATTACAAGTGCAGCCACACCAAGCAGACTTTTTTTCCATTTTCTTGCTTCAAAACTATTCACAGAACAAATGCTGAGTGGAACTGGTCTTGGGGCATAACAGAGAACATGTACAGGTGTACATTAAAAATAGATTTTCAATGTGTTATGGTGAAAAGGGTGCATCGAAAACACGATGTGCAGCCTTCACAAAGCACAGGGGGGTCTGCAGCAGCAGGGTGGGATTTGCTGTTCAGGAGTTCAGGAACCACTTGTAAAATATGTTTGTAAAATATGTTTGTAAAATACGTTTGTAAAATACCTTTGTAAAATACATTTGTAGAATACCTTTGTAAAATACATTTGTAGAATACGTTTGTAGAATACGTTTCTAGAATACGTTTGTGGAATACCTTTGTAAAATACGTTTGTAAAATACATTTGTAAAATACCTTTGTAAGGCACCTTTGGCTCTGGGGGTCCTGCTGTGCCTGTGGAGATTCGCCCCGTGAGCCCAAGCCTGGCCTCCCTAATTCCAGGTCACCGGGATGTTCCCGGGGGCTGGAAGGGAGCAGGGTGACACCAGCTCTGCTTCCAGACCTTTCCAGCAGAGCTGCATCCTCTGCTGCTGCAGCTGCTCTGTCTGAACCCTGTGTCAGCTCAGGATGTGCTGCCCAGATTTTTGCAGGGATTTACACACAGCCAGAAGGTTTGCACTGCAGCAGCAGCTCAGGCTTTATTTTATGCTGCTACTTGGGAGGATATGTAAATTCTAGAGGCACCAGGTTTTTCTTCTTGCCTCCAGATGTGCTGTTTCAATTTAGGTATTGCCAGTTTGTCTAAGCAAGTTTGGATTAGGTCAATACTTCGTGCTATTCCTGAAGCATCCTAGTTTTCCTCAGAGCCTTTTCATTGAATAAATTGCACTTTAAGTCAATACTGAGCAAATCACTGTGTCCAGAGGCACTATTGCAGACAATGTGTCAAACAAGTGTCTCTTTAATTTGAAACTTTTTATGGACAAGAATCAGCCAAAAAAAAAAAAAAAAAAAAAAAAAAAAAAGCACTGGAAAAATGTGACCAAAAGAAATTTGTTCTTGAGCTTATGTGAATATGTAAAAACCTGCTGTGACTTGGCATATATTCCAGATTCAGTACCTACCTACTAAAAAACCCTACACAACTTAAACTGGAAATTTTGGAATGTTTAATAATTGTCACAGAAAAAGATAAAAGGTTAAATTAAAAAGAAAAAAAGAGTTTAACCTTTTTTTTGTCACTATTCTGGGTTATCAAACAACATATTTTTATTCTGATATGTTTGCCCTATTATTCTGATAATGGCATGAGGAAATTATCAAGTTCTGTATTAAAATATTATTATAAGATAGAAAATAGTTTCATATTTATTTTGTAAGTCCATAGGATAGTGCTGTTCCTCGTTTGCCTGAAACTCTGGCTGTTATAAAACTTTCTTACATGACTGTAATTCTGGCAGACTTGTAACTCCTGTAACTGAAATCCAGCATGCAAGGCAACTGCTGGAAGCTTCTCCTAAAAATGTTCTTCAGGTCTAGTGTGATATTGTGAGAAAGGCTGTGCTTGGTAACAGGAGAAATCTGGACAAGAGGATGTTCTGTTCTGAAGCCTGACAGGGAAGATCTGTGAATCCTGTCGTTGTCAGGAAACAGTTTTGATGTTTTTCATTCAGACGGATTCTTGGTTGTTGAATTAAATTTCAATTTGTTCAGTGTGACTATATTCACCATAAGGCAAAAAAAATCAATATAGAGCTGAGTCAGATACACCAGCTGTAAGCAGAGGCAGGAAATGGAGCTAAAAGCTCACACAGAAAGAGTTAACACAGACCATCTGAAGGAACAGGGGCAGGACTAACTCCAGCCAGGGGATTAAAAGAGAACAGCTCTTGGAAGGGTCTACAAACCCAACTGCGATGTTGTGATAGGAGTAAACTCAAATTTAGCACAGAGCCATGTGTCACTCTCAATCTGCCGTGAGCCAGAGGCCACTGGTGGTTGAAAGCCCAGCTGCTTGTCCCTTGGAAAGAGTCGGGGCTGAGAGAAGTGAAGGATGCTGTGGGGGCAGAGCTGGGGCTGGCAGCTGCTGAGCTTTGTCACCGAAACTTCTGCTGGAGGGGGCCAAGGAGAGGCAGGAAGAGTCCCTGGCAGGGCTACCAGCCACACGTCAGGGCACACTTCAGAGCCGAGGGAGCAGCTATTTTAACACTCCTTGGTTGGTTCCACAAGTGATGTTGTCACCCATGTCATATTTTAGTACATCAAACACTTATGTTACATAAAATAGATTTCTAAATCAGTAACAGGCCTTCAACAATCCTGCTGTGTAAGGATTCATGCTGCTGTCAAATCTGGCCTGTGCTGACAGATGTCTTTATAACATGGGTTTGTCAACCTGTAATAATCAGAATACACACAAAAGTTGTCCCTCAGCTTATGTGGCGCAGTGAAGTCAGGGTACAAGGAAATGTGATTACACTGTACATGGTGACAGGATTCTGAAGTTATGAGGTAAATAATTGTAAGTATTTTCCTCTGAGAAGAGAGAGGGGCCAAGGAGGGAGACTTTAAAGAAAGCTCAGTATTCATTAAATGTTTCCTCATGTCTCAGTGGCTCAGGCAGAACTGGTTTCTTAAGTATTTCATAAAAGCTGTCTCAATGAAACTCATCTGTCAGGAGTTTACTCACTTTGCACAGCTAAACACTGAATCCAGGCTGCAGCAATTCTTTCAGTGCCACCAGGTGCTTTATCCACAACCCCTTCAGGACGTGAGGGATTCTGTGAAATGATCAAAGCTTTGTGCCACCGCCTTTACTACCTAATGATTTTTGCTTCTATTTTTAACAAACCCTTTGTACCTTCCTCCTAAAATAGCAATAGGACTCTTCATAAACGCAGTATTAAATCTCAGTAACAGCATAAGTACTTTGCTCTTTCTGTATTCTGTGGCCTGTTATGCAAAAGAGGCTCAATAGTAAATCAAAAGACTCCCTGTGGGGTGCACCACTCTTTCCTCCCTGGGAGAAAGTTCAAATACTGCACAGGTGAAGGAGTCTCATTAAAAGCATTTACCCCCTAATGCTTTGCCAGGTAAAACTGCCTAAGTGTCAAGGAGAAAGGACTTATTTAGACTGCAGACAACAAAGGACTGCCAAAATTATACTCAGTTCAGGAAAAGAAACAAGAAACAAACAGTAAAAGAGGATGAAAAGTGCAGTTTATAGAAAATGTGATGACAAGTTGTTTCCTTTCAGTCCTTTTCTTTTTTTTTTTTTTTTAATTCAAGGGATCTGAAAAATCTCTCATATGAGGTCTTATGACTCAATGTGGAGAAATAGGGAATGCAGCTCAAGAGCTCTGTGACAGAGCTTAGAGGTGGATGGTTCAAGAGAAAATTCTGGCTTTCAGCACTCAATAGAAGCTGCCAGCAGTTTTGGCACACTAAGGACAAAAAAGTCTGGACCATGCAGTTAGGAAATAATGCAAGTAAATTTTCTTCTGTACCTCAGTAGGTAAAGCCAAGTTTCTACTGTAGATCATAAAAGTTTATGGGGTGGTGTGGTTCAAATCCTTCAGCAGGTGAAGAAATGAACTATTTGTCTTCTCCTCTTGCTGTTACTGCTGGCTTTAAACAGTTCTAGACTACAGTGCATTCTGTGGAAAGTACATTATCTATCTCTTGACATCTGTATCTGAAACAGTTACACTTTGGTAATTACACTTTTATAAAATGCAATGAATAATGTAACGGATTAGGACAGTGTGGTGAGGAAACAGAAGGGAAGAACTTACAGCTTTGGGGGAAAAAAGCCAATGAAAAACCAAACCAAACCTCTTCCAGGAAATAAATTTATTGACATTTTTGTGGCAGACATCTTAAAATCTGTTCAGAGTTAATGTATTCTGATTTAGAAGTTGTTGCAAATTTTGCAAGCAGTGACCAGTTGTTCTGGCAGTTTCTGTTGATGAATTTGAAGCACTACCAGAATAAAACAGAAGTCTGGTTTTACTTCTTTCATTCTTTTTTTTCCAAAGAGAGAGGAAACAGAAACTGAAGCGTTCAAGTGGAGTAAGAATAAGCACTTAAGATTCTAAGAAGGAACAATCTAAGAAAAATATGGGATGTCTCAAAAAAAATCTCTCTACTATCATAGGTCTGTTTAATACGATTAAATTGTCCCACTCCTCCTATTCTAAAAACAAAAGAGTTAGAAAAACAATCTGAAAAGAATGTTCAGCAGGGAATATCAGCTTTGAACACAACAGGATGCTCTGCTAATAGCATGTATTTACATTCCAACCCACCAGTGTGCAGAGGAGGAAAGAATGTAGTTTTGTATTTTGATAAATGCAGTGATCATATGGATAGTGAGAGTGTTAGAGGTGTGAGAAACTGAGCCCCACCAAGGCATGGAAGCTCTCCCTGTCCCAGTGCTGTATGTGCTGCCCAGATAACTTTACACCCCAGGCTGTACACTGGGAATGTTTCCTTGCACTTCTGTGGGTTCTTAGAATTCACTGGGAACCAGAGCATCTGCTAAACTGAGTGTAAAAAAGAAAACATTCATAGATGCATTCCGCAGGAGCTTTGGCAATCAATTGGTAAAAATGAGTTCTTAATGGTAGGTTATTTTGTGGGATGGAAACTTGTGATATCATGACCTTGCTGCAGCAGGTACACCGTTCATGCCTGGATGGAGTTTCTGACAAAATCAGCATGTAATCATGAGCATTTGATCAAAAGTTCAGGGGGAGAAGGTACAGTCACTCTGAGTTTGACAGGGTCACTTTGAAAATGCATTCAGCGTGCACTCTTGCATACCTGCTGTAGCAATGCAGTTCAATCAAAGGCATTTCAAAAAATGGCTCCATCCCCAGATGCTTCATCTCTGGTAATATCTTTGTGTCCCATTTCCTTGGAAAGTTAACAAGGCATATTCTGAGGAGAGATGCCTTTGGCTAGGGTACATCCAATACTGTATATACAATTTTTCATGAATATGAATGAGTGACTTCAAAAATTAACATGTAAGTATGCATTTCTTCACTGGTGAGGACCACTATTACACATATTTCTGAAAGCAGAATCTACTGAAAAGCAATGGCTCTGAGGCTGAAATTAATAACAAATACACCACGTGTTTTGACTGTTTTGGTAACTTGTCACGTTCTTCAGCTGATCAGATACTAATGAATGAACGGATGACTAAAAGCTGAAATGAAATTAGGTTTTAATCCTGTCAAATTGCCAGCCTACCTCCTCATGAACTGAGTGAAGAAAGCAGCAGGATCTTGCCAAAAGCATCAAGCCTGGGATCTGCTTGTTTCGGCATCCCCCGTGAGGCATTCAGGAATGAGTTGTAGCTAGTGGTGAGTATTTACTGCTGAAGGTGCCTCTGCTTCCAAAAATAAGTGAATTGATAATTACGTTCTTTTTCCTGAAAACACATGCTCTTGTATGCATTGGTAGCTAAACTATAATATTGAGCCAAAAGTTACAGGTGGCTCAGGGTAGTCTCTTTCTTCCCCCACTTAACTCATGGTTAACATGAAGGAATCCAAGATTAATAATGAAACCCCAGGGAAAATTAGATCTGCTGCTATTTCTAGTCTGGGTCCCTGCTCAGGGCTTGAAGGAATTGCCAAGAGCCTCCAGCCCAGATTTCCAGGGTGAGTCACATTTCCCACACTTTGTGCGTGCACAGCAGAGCTGGAGTTGGACACATCAGATTTATTGTGTTTACACAGAATGTTTGCACGTCACACACACCCCAGCTCGAGCTGGGACATGCAGGCACCCAAACAGCTTTATGCCAAAACCGTGATGACAGCTCGGAATTTGTATGCAGAAAATGTTTCAGAGCTGTGTCATGCTGACAGAGCTGGGGACCAATACATATTTTAAGAGCTTTTCCTCGCAGAGACAGAGAAAACAATGTTGGGAAATTCTCACCTAGCAAACGTGGAGTCTGAGGGTGAGCCAAGGAGAGGTGAGGTGTGGGCCCAAATTGTGGCTACTGCTGGCAGTGGCTCCCTGATATGTTTATCACAGCATCACTCGGGGATCCTAACTGCCAAAGGTATTGCAGAGATGGAGAATCTTATTTTTCATGGCTTGGTTTGGCTAAATAATGACTTTCCAGACATTAATGTATGATTATTTCCTTATTTCTGTTCTACTACAATATAAATAAACCCTAAGGCTCGAGCCAGGCTTTGATATTAGGATGTGCCAGTAAAAGCAAATGGTACGGACTAATGGCTTCCTTGAAATGAAAACTCATCTACATATCTGTCATTGGATATGTGATAATAGCTACAAATCGAACATTAAAATTTCATTTTCCCTCTTCTCCAAGATGACATGAATAAAAACCAGTCAGAATCGTAGAAAATTCTTTTTATGATTTCATTCCTGCTTGCACACTAACCAGCGAGCACCACTTTCCATAGCTCCTCTCTCACATCAGGGTACTAGAGTTTATAGTTTATGTTAAACTTCTCCCCTCCTGGAGGAAATATTGCAAATAAAATACTGGAACCACAGAAACACGGAGGTTGGAGAGAGCCTCTGAAGGTCACCTAGCCTGAAAATTGAAATGCCACTGGAAAAGCAGCACAACACTCTTCGTAAGTAAATATTTTATTCTTGATCTTTATTTATATAGGAAAGCCAAGAGAAAACTTGTTCCTCTTCCCAGCAGGACGAGAAAAGTATTAAGTACTTTTGTGTGCCACTGACATCCCTACAAGCTGGAAAGGGCAGGGGGTGTGAAGTGCTTTGTGCAGGTGCCAGGGCAGGGGATGTCCAGCAAAATCCTGTTGAAGCCAATGTCTCGAGGAGTGAAACAGGTCACTCCTTGCTCTTGGCTGCTCTCTTGTACCTGTAGGAAAGAGCCCTGGAAAGAATCCGGCTCTTAGATTAGAAATTGTGTTTTCCTGCAGAAAGGCTTGGAGAGTGGTGAAACTTTAATAAAATGTCATTCCCAGGAATGTTTTTTAATAAAAGGGTGCTTGTGGTGAATGTAGACCCATCACGGGGGTGTCAGGGAATGCTGGAATTGTGTGCTTAAAGAAGAGGCAGAATTAACATGTTTATATTTCTACTCCTTCTCTGTATGTGGTCAAAATAATTTAAAAAGTGCTCTCATTTCTTCAGCAGAAATTGAATAAATATTTCATTCTAGTGATGCTCTCAAGTTAATGATTTTGGCTGGTCACTTCTGAAGCAAACATAATTTTTTAAGTGCTTCTATACTGGGCAGACACTGTGTTTTCTAATCTTATTATTGAGTTTAATTAGTTTAGGTTAAAGGTCATAAAATGCCAAATTTAAAGTAAATATAATATATAATTGCTTTTAGAGTGGTTTCTTCATAGGAATTGTACACTGCAGTTTCTACCCCCAGTCTTGTTTACAAATTATTAATTCAATAGTAGCATTGCAGCATATACCATTCCCAATGCTTGAACTTAATTAAGAATGCATCCCTGCTAATTGATTATGGTACTGCTTTCATAGGCGTTTTTCCCTAATGGCTAACTCAGGAAATTTCCTGCTAATTAGCTAGTAAATTTATTTTCTTTCTTACATTGTCACTAAAAGTAAGAACAATCTGAACTTCACCTCTGTACCATAAGATCTATAAGTGTTTTCTTAAAGTTTCAGGGAAATTGCATACTCTTACATTTTCTACTCTTTTTCAAAATCAGGTCAGACATATTAAACTCTGCTGGTTTGGGGTATTTTTTCCCCAATAAATTAACAGAATTACCAATCTTGTTCACCAAGTGCATTTGTAAGAATGCTTTTCTGCTCTGTGCATAAAAGTGCTGTGCTGGATCAAGGCATTTGATCTGCATTTGATTCTCAGCTACCACCAGGAAATCAAAAATGACTGCATTGAGTGTGGCAGTCATTTTCTCTCAGGTGTGAAACATTCTCAGGACAAAAAGGAGGTGTGACAGCTCTGTGCAGAGGGGCAAATCAATAAGGCACCAAAGGGTCAAACGCTGGAATTTCGTTCAGATTAACAGATTGTGGGAAACAAAAAAGTTCAAATCTGGCGCATAATGTCTGAATCACCCATTATTCCTCACCTAGTGCAAATAAGAGAGTTCAGGTTAGCCAGTGTATGAAACCCTCTGAAGCTGCTGTGTGGTAATATCCAATGACACTTTCACCTTGTTTAGAATTGCAGATTTGGGAAGGGATCATGAAAGTTATTACAGCAGCCCCATTCATCCTGTCATGACCTGGTGTATAATGAAATAAAGAGTGCAGGAGTAAACAATTGTTTAGGGGATAGGCATGGTTCCATAGCTATTTATTTCTCATTAATTTGTGCTTCTCCACTTCTGATAAGAACTCACAAAAGAGGGTTTGACCCCCTGCACCCAGCACAATCTGGGATTAAGATCCCAAACTTGAATTTGATGTGAATTTTTCGAGATTTTACAGCTTCACATTAGAGACAAATGAGAAGTGACCTAACAAGTGATAAACTCCATCAAAGAAAGATATCTGTGTGTGCATGCTGTGCCACAGAACGTGCTTGGGAGAGCTGGTTTCAGGCACACTTCCATTTCTCACATCAGCTCCGTGAGGAGGGGATCTCAGGTCACCCAAGCACCGGCAGGTGACGGAATGAAAATAATAATAATGATAATGATGATAATAATAATAATGATGATAATAACAATAATAATAATAATAATAGTGGTAGTAGTAGTAGTAGAACTCTGATGAATCTCACTGCAAGGATGCCTTGAGTTCAGCTTTTAGGCTTTGTACTGGAGCACTGAAGCTGCACAGAGTTACTTCTTTAGCAGGTGTGTGAGTCCATGGAGCCAGCAGCTGTTCCCACTGTTCCTTTGTGTGCCACAGCTCCCAGGAGGAGCAGCTGGGAACTCCTGGGATTGTCACGGGCAGGCCCTGCAGAGCTGCTCCCTCAGCCTCCTCAGTGCTCAGGTACTGGCCCTGGTGGTTGTTTCTGACAGAAGTTTGAACATCTCCACATGATAATTCTGGAGCTCGTCAATAGCAGCGATGCAGGTTTACAAATTTTGAAGGAAGCCATTGGAATAAATTATACGGTGAGGAGCCCTTGGAGTTAAGGAATTGGAGTTATGGTTCTGCCAAGCCATTTCTTCAGATCTTTTATCTGTGGGCTTGCGAGTTTTTCACATATAAATCTGGTAATTTGCTGCATTTCATAAAACCACATCAAGTTTTGCATTTCTTAACGTGGCCCTTTCAGTCGGTTATCCAATGATAGTCACTTACAAGACATGCATGGAGGGCAGAAATCCACTCAAGAAACAGAAGGAAAAGCACATATTCAGATATAATGGTTAAGATTTTCCTTATCTATCAATATAGTGCAATCTGTAAAATGTAAAATGGAAGTGTAGGGATTTTTTCCTGAGTTGATTTCCCCTGAAAGTTATCACAGATTTTTTTTTTTTTTTTTCCATTTGTGAGAGTTTACAAAAAGATTGTATTTTTGTAGACACTTAGGTGGTCATAATATGAAAAAAAAATCAGAGCAAGTGTTTGGTATTCAGCAAATATCATTTCTTTGGTAATTTTGTTCAGAACAGACTGTATCTTCCTGAAAGCACACTGACTTTTTCTCATTTGATTTTTTTCCCCTCTCTTGCATTTATCTTTGACATTTAATTTCCAGATGGGTGCTTAGTATGACTGATGCTTTTTTTTTTTTTTTTTTTTTTTTT
>VZSE01015150.1:2205166-2281944 GCA_013398275.1 Promerops cafer
TGTGTGTGTGTGTGTGTGTGTGTGTAATTCAATCCTGAATTCATTTTCAAGGCTGCAGAAACTTGGCGGCTGCTAGTTAGGTGCCAGTATTTTTGTATATCTATATGTGAAATCCTAATGTGATTAATTAATTATTAAATGCAAATTAACATACCACGAGCCACACAGTCTCTGTACATTGCTGAGTCTCTATCTTATCTGATACATTTTGATTTGTTCTTCATCGACATCACTGTCACCATAGTTACCACCAAGACAAGTTAGAAAAACGTCTCAGTAAAAACAAAGGAGAAAATATCACTGGTGTAGGGTCTAAGATGGCAAAAGGTTGTCAGATCATTACAAATGGTTGGCAGTATTCAGATTTTTTGCATGGTGAGGCTGGACATGTCTGATTTAAAGTTGATGGGCAGAGAATTTGCAGAAGTGTTTGCAGGTTTGGTGTCAGAGCAGCCGTCACCATCAGCTGGGAATTATTTTTATTTGGCTTCAAGAAGCCTGAAGGTGAATACTCCAGAGGAACAAAACCCAAAGAAAATCTTTCAAAGGAGTTGTAACAAGTGAGGGCTGTTTGCTTTTCAAAGAACAGTCACTGGAACAGTTGAAGATTGGGAAAACAATTTGGCAACTGAGTCGGCAGAATAAAGTTCAGAGGAAGTGCTGCTGGCAGAAATTCATTTCATTTGGTTGATTAAGTTTAGCATTGTAGAAAACAATGATTTGCTTTGCAATGGGCCAAACGTTGGGCACAGAAATAGTTTTGCCTGACTCGTGGGAGCATTACAGAGGTGGCCTGGCAGAGAGAGCCAGGCAGCATTTTGTACACACAGCCTTTGCTTCCACGGGATACACTTCCCCCTCTATTTCCCCAAATTAACATTGTCCTGCAATATTACCATTTGGAAGGCTCAGTGATTCTGTATATATGGATATCTATATCATCTATATTTATATCTATGATAGTGGGTATTGCATGTGAGAGAGTAAATAATAGAATAATGGAGTGGCTCTACCCTTTTGGATAATGTTATGCAGCATTGATGTCAAAGTATCAAAGTTCGTTCACTTTCATAGATAATTCAGCAGTTCCTTTTCAGTCTAGATGAGTGAAAAATTAACTGTGACATTTCATATCTCTCAAAGTATCTGACCTGAACTTTTTTTCCCATCCCTGCTGTATATTTTATATTGATTGGTCCCACTTAACCCTGTATTTTGATGGAGAAGTACTTCCTTTGAAATGACTGAATGTGCTGATATATATTGAGTTCAGCAGGTGAAATGCAGAAAGGGAAGGGATTTATTTTAACAATAAGGTCCTCTTTCAGAAATACATGATTGCAGTGGGTGAGGTGCTGGACTTGATCAAATGAAGACAATTCACACTCCTGGATTTGGTGTAGAATGGACACAGATATACACCCAAGGTCAGACACTGAAATGTGGAAATAAGCATACAAGTGAATAATGCTGTAAATTCAGTAAATCTGGCAGTTGGAGATTTAAAGGAACAGCTCTGGCTGCTTTATTTTGTCCTTCTACCTTTCCCCTGTAATGCCAGACCCATCTGTGTGATTAACAATATTTTATCATACCCTTAGTGCAGTCTAGTTACGTTCATTTACAGATCTCAGTGACAATCACTACAGTTTCTCATGGTACCTATCAACCAGCTGATCATTAAAACTTATTTTCTAGCCCATATTCACTTTAAAAGAGAGGAATCAGGAGGGTCACACATGAATCTTAACATTACAAGTGGTTCTTTTTCCCTATTGAAATCTGAGAACAAACACATTTTCTAATCAAATAGAGAAGAACAATGCAAACTATAATTTAAAAAAAAATCAGTTTAGCATTTCAAAGTGTGATTGTGTAGAAAGATAACCTTCAAGTGCTCCAGATCTATCAAGAATTTTTATCTCAGTGAATTATATCTGCATGTTAATTGTATTAGATTTTCCTGCTGTACATCACATATCTAAAGCTTGTTGGCCATAAGCAAAAGGTTGTTGGAGACAGAAGACAAATAGGATCTTTAAGTAGAAGCTTTCCAGCACATGAAAAATTTGCCTTCTGTTGCCATATGCACTTTTAGGAGTTCTTTTAGGATTATATAAAAATTAGTCCTAAATCTGATTATTCTCAAAATTTTAAACTTTAAACAATTTTTAATGCAAAATTCTCTAATGAGTCTACCTATCATCTGAGGGTTTTTTTAATCTAATGGCATTAACCTCATTAAAAAGAGCAATACTGGTACAGCTTCTAGTTATAGATATTAAAAAACCTTGTAGCTCTTAGCATTAGTTTATTCAGTTCAGTTTAACAAGATATTGAGTAGATAATGCAATACAGAAAATGTAAAATATTTTTTATCATTTATGTTATCACCATTCCTTCCCTCGTGTTTGCTGTTTATTAAGCCACTAATTAGACTGGTATAAAGCAATATTATGCTTTTTACAGTCATTTTGTGCATCCAGCACTTGAGTAGCAAAGGTCAAAGTGCAATGTTTGCATTTAAATCATCTATTTTCCCATTTCTTTAATGATGGTGTGTAATGCAAGGACAATCAAAGCCTCATTGTGCTCGGAGGTGTGTGTAGATGACAGGACAACAATGCTGCATTAAATCAGTCACAGTGGTGCTTCACCTGGTCAAAACCCCTCTTTGGAAGCAGCTCTGGCTGTGAGGGGCAATAGTGATGCCAGATTCCACGCTGACTGATTCCTCGTCCTACACCGCCGCGTGAAATGCGTTGCTGACTTCTTTTCAAGAGCACGGCCCAGCATTCAGAGCTCTCGTGTCAGGGCTCAGCCTTGCCTGGTGATTTTATGGCTAAGTCACAAACCTCGTAGTGATGGAGTTAAAAATGCTGGTAATTGTCTAAATCTGCTGTGATGGCAGGAGTTCAGAGATCAGGGGGTTTTCCAGGACTGCGACACGATCGCTGTCCGTGACCCGCGGTGCTGATGAGCACAGGAGTCAGTAACTCCCTCAGTTAGGAGGCTGAGGAAGGCAATCCACACTGTACTTCCAGGGCAGGGAAAAACACGGACACATTTAGCCAAAAAATGGTCATGCCTCCACTTTGAAAACTCTGTGGCAGCTTTACAAATGGTTACTGGGCAAAAAGAAGCCAGCGACAGGCAATTTGCTGTTAGCACAATTACAGCTGGAATGGCTGACTCGAGTTTTGGTGTGTGACAGGAATCTGAGATCCTGCCACAGTATATTATGCATGGGAATTTCCAAGCACAACCCATTAGAAAAAGCCACGGTGCTGCTCTTTTGAGTTCCCAGCTGCAATTAGGCAGCAGTGGGACACTGATGTGAAGCCTTTATGAATAGAAACCAGCATGGCCCTGGGCAAAAGTGTGTGAAGTGAAGGGATGGCTCAGCAGCAGCAGCAGGGGACAAACTCGCATTTTGAGCAACTCTGTGTTGCATGAGAAATGTGTTTTAATGTGAACAGGCATCTACATTCACCTGGGTATTAGAGGAGACAAATTCCCTGACAGCTTCAGCTCCATCAGTCCTGACTTGAGCCAGGAGCAGGGCGGCTCTTGAACAGCAAAGTGTCAAATTATTCTGTTTATGGAAGTTTTTCCACAAGTTAACCTCATAAATAGAGCTAGTAACACAGCTGAATGTTATTATGTAGTAAATTTGTTCAGGGGGCTCTTCAGGTTGGTTTCAAAACTGGGCAAGAAGCAAGCAAAACCTCAAAAAAAAAAAAAAAAGTAACAAATGAATCAGTTTTTGCTCACTAAGTTTTGGGCTTTGTTACTTAAGGGCTTTGATTTGTGGTAATTCCGTTCTCGGAAAATTGAGAGAGATTTGGTTGTGCAGCCACGGCTGGGCAGATAAGAATAAATGATTAAGAACTGTCAACCTATGAATGTACTTAACTGAGATAAATCAATTGAGGACCTTAGTAAGTGTGAAAAGATGCAGAGCTTGAAACAACTAAATCATCAGGTTACAGAGACAAGGTCTCTGTCAGCAGGGTGAGAAAAAAAATCAAGAATGAGAGAGGAGGCTCCAGATTCTTACTCTCTCAATTTCCGTTGCAATTTTAGAGTCCCTAACTCTTCTTTGGTTTTTGTTTCTTTTTTTTTTTCCCTAATAAATGCTGTTCTGTGCAGTTCCAAACATCAACTGGTTGCAGAAATGTCAGGAAGGTAAAGCCTCTGAAATGATGTTTCATCAAAAAGCTATATATAACAATATTTAGTGGGTGTTAAGTGTCAAAGTACAGAGTCAGAGGGGAGCCAAGCCACCATCCTTGTGAGCAAAACAGCTGAAGTGTGCAGGGTTTGGAGAAGCTGGATCTGAACTGCCCTGGAGGGCACCAGCGAGAGCTGAAGCTGCTCTGATGTTCACTCAGCACTGACTGCTAGAAAAGCACTAAAACACCAAAAGGTGGTGTTGCTGAGACAGAATTACCCGTTTATGAGGATTTCTGATTAAGTCAGAACAGCTAATTAAGCAAATCCCAGTAGCATGGCTTATTTGTCCATTATTTGCATAAATTCTGTACATCTGTGTTCTATAGCCGTGGCAGAACTTTGCTGCAGCATTCAGGACAAAATGCAAATACTGGTGTATTTGCACTCATTTAAGGGACAGGTACAACAAAATCTACAGTTTTGCCATAGCCCCTAAACTGCTGATTGAGGCCAGGCTTGAAAGACTCTTGATTTGAAATATTAAATGTTAATGAGTTTTAAATCAGAACTATTTTGATCGCTATGAGTATTTTTAAAGCTGAAATACTTCAGAGGTCAAAATTCCCAATCAAGATCCAAATATAATTAAGTATGCACTGAAAAAGAAGTGAACAGAACTTCATAAATGAGAAAAAAAACTTAGATGGAACTTCCAAAGAAACTAGTGAAGAAGCCTCAGAGTAGACCCTCCAGGGTGGGGGAAAAAAAACAACTTACCTAAAATTTTAAATTTGGAAAATTATCTTCCCTAATCATAAATATAATCTTGGCATTGTCAGACCAGTGTGAATTTTGCCCTTGACCCTTTGACTCTGGATCTCAAAAAACTCCAGACTTCCAATGTATTTGGGCAAATATATATATATATATATTTAAATAATTTGACCAGATCTACTTACTTAATCAAACTGATTATTAATTAAGAACAGGATAAGGTAGTCAAGTCAGGAGCTGTGGAGCTCCCTTGCAGTGAGCCTGGGCAGGCCAACAGGCAGAGGAGCTGCTGTGCTGCACTGGGAGCTTTTCAGAGCTGCATGCAGGCAGCTTTGAGACAAATTCTTTTGGGCAGTGGTGTGTTTAACCACATCAGCACTAAGCCAGCTTCTACACTGCCACTCAGGAGCACAAACCTTCAGCTAAATATGTAGGTTTGTGCTTTGACAATATTAACGTGTAATTGGAACTGCCAAAAAGTAGCAGCATTGACTTAGAGATGTGAAAGTCATGTAAAATGCAAGAAAATGAGGCACAAGAAGCCTGTTAGAAATCTTGGATTTGTCTTCACCCTAAACTGATGGTATTTTAAGGCCTCTCCTCTGTCAAAAATGGCCAGTGAAGGTACAAAAAGGAGGCACATCCCAAGTCCACGTTTCCTGAGGATACACCAAATAGTTTGAAAGAAAGTTCAAACTGCTGGTCCTATCAGAAGCATTTAATATGCAGGAAGCATTTATTCTGAAAATATTTTTAAAACCCATCCTTCTCAAAGACGCTTTTTTTTTTTTTTCCCTGTCAACATGGCAAAACCTGAAACTATGTAAAAAGCCTCATTATCCCATAAATGCAGCCCTGAAAGCCTCGTCTGGCTGCCTATTGAATTAGCAAATACAAAAGTCGAGCGCTGCGATTGATGCTGCCCTGTCAAAGCAGCAGCCAAGAGGATTTAGGTGGCTTTATTAAAGCTGGGTTGTATGGCAAGACTAAGTATTAATTCTTAATATGGTCGAACACAAGGTTGGAGCATGTCTGCTGAGATTGCTTTTTGCCTCTGTTAGATTACCAGATTCAAGCTTACTGTCAGAACGCAGAACAGGGGTTTAGATGTAAAGTACTCACTGTATCCCACAAAAAGAAAAAAAAAAAGGCTTTAAAGTTTTAACCTTATGACAGTCTTAAGAAAAGGACCCTAAGCCCACCCTCAAACAAAGCAATAGGATGTGTGAAATAAAATGTAAAGGATGTCTCTAGTCAACTTTTTCAAGAGGGGTGTTTGAATCCTCCAGAGTGTGAAGAATGCAGTCCATTTCCTAGAAATTGCTGGCAAAACGGGGACAGGAGCTGAGGTGGCTGCACTGTCCTGGTTATGAGAGAGCTGTGCCTCCATCAGCAGGGTGGGGTCAGGGCTGAGGCAGCCTCTGCAGGCAGAGAGGTCCCATCCCCACACGCTCCCAATTCCAGGAAAAACAGCCCAGGACTGATTGCAGGTGTTCTGCTCAGATGGCAGAAAGATTGAGTTCCTCTGGCATTCAGAAGCTTGGGGAAGTACTTACACAGCTTCATTTGTCCACTGCACATTCTGATTAAAGGAGAGTCAGCTCATTCTACAGAAAAACATTTCTACAGAAAAACCATCTGCAACAAAAAGAGCACCAGAGTTAACTGGCTCATGGTTAACCGGTGGAGATGGAGTAAAAATTGAACAGGGTAGAAACTGGGTTTTGAATTCTGAAAAGATTTCTCAGGCTTCTCTTTTCATATCTTTAACATGAGTGAAATAGGAAATTCCTGCAACTAGAAGAGTCATACTTTTTCATCAACTGCTAGTTTTATTGCCTACATATTTTTGTGTATCCAGAAAGTGGCAGAAAACAAAAATGACATTCAAGTACAAGCTTACTGCTCATCACCACCAATGCTGGGAGCTATTGGAGTGTCTGTCAAGATTTATCTCTATGAAATGTGCCTGGTTGTGCAGGCTATCTCATTCCTATCCAGAGATGAAGATATTCTGTTTATGTTCTATGATGCCAACTGTACAATGTTGGAATGCCACAAACGGGATTGTGAATGGTGCTAAAGCTCTCAGGAGAATGTTTTAAAATAATTAAAAGCCCCTCTGAGTTTCTGAGACTTGCATGCAACTTTTGTGAAAGCTTACATCTGAATTGTTATCAAAGGAGGTCACAAAATAAGGGGACAGCAGGGACAGAGAATAGCTTGATCCAAAGTTTAAATGTCACTCCATTTGTGCAAAATAAAATGAATATTGTTCCATTTCAGAGGTGTAACTCCCTGGTTAGAACCCATGTCCTGCTCTGGAGTGTGGAAGTTCCTTCAAATAACTTTGAGAACAGCAAGGACACAGAGTTTGGTGTCCAAATCCACGTGCAGTTCCCAAAACTGAGAACATCTGCTTACTCCCCAAGGCGAAGCAGCAGCCCACGAGCTGATCTCTGAGCAGCAGCATGCTGCAGAAATCAGCCAGCGTGTACAGAACTGAACTCCAGAGCAGCTCCTATAGTTCACAGCTAATTTCTGCCTGGCAAACAAGGATACAAATTTGATGAGCTTTAACATACAAGATAATAAGAGCAGTCCCATGGCAGAGAACTCTGCACAAAAAGAAACAGAGAGAAAACATGAAAAGCTAATTGCTTTAAATTCTCAGCAGCTGTAATGAAATACAGCAAGAAACATCCCCAAGCATAGTGCATTAGATTCACTTGCTCAGAAATCAAGAACTGGTTAAACAAGCAAAACTGAGATTGAACACTCCCGAGCTCAATGGCTCCAATTTCAACATAATTTTTACAGGAAAATTCATGCTGTTTGCCCAGCATGCACAAATTAAAATTAAGCTAAAAATGTTTTTTTCTTTGTTCTTTTCTACTTTACTTCTCAATGAGCAATTTTTCTTGCATAAACATGGAGCAGAGCAAATAACAAGCTCATTGAAAATATGAGTCAAGAACAAGCAGTTGATTTCTTATCTCTGCACTGCAAATTAGGCATACAACTCAAGTACAGTGTTGTCCTTCTTAAAATGCATCTTTAAGTGTCTGTAAAAATGTCTTCATTTCCCAAAAAGTGGGGTTACTCTAAGGATACGTTATTCTAGTGAGCTTTGCACTGCTGTGTTACCCTGGGTGTGGGCCTTAAATTGAAGGGCATCACTCAAACCATGGGATGATGAGCAGTAATCCATGGCTTCCCTCACAGCTGAAATGGAGTCAGGGCAAGGCAGTCCAGTGTTCTTGTACCTGGGAAATAATGGTAGAATTAAGGACACAGCATTTCTCAGAGAGAACAAAAACGAAACTTTAATTAATTGGAGTAGGAGGATGGACCAAATCATGGAGACTGAAAGATTGCAGTGTTAGATTTCTCCAGCTTAATTTATATTACTGCTCTGTACATTATTGCCAAATCCACCTGGCATCAGGGCTGCTGCCTGGACAAGTGGGAGTCCACCCTGGTGATATGACATGATCTGAACTTCAGCTGATTTCAGTCATTCAGTACAATGAAATCTCATGCTTTCCATCCAGGGTTTTAACCCTATCAAGCAATCTTTGTTTCTTGCCCATCTGATGTGGCTGTGCAGCAAGAACCTGGGAAATCTGTGAGAGGGTCTGCAGCTCTCCCCAGCACGAGCCACCAGCAACTGCAACTAAAATTAAATCTGCATTTAGGACTACTTTTTACTCCAGATGACAGATAGAAAAACTGCTGTTTTGTAACCTGGCATATATGAAAATCAGGTGTACTGGAGATCAGGTACAGTTTAGCTCTCTGGAGTTGACTGATACCTCCCAGAGAGTGAAACTGCTCTGATTTAATCACCTGCCTCTGTTAAGTATCTCTCAGCTTTACCATTTCACTTGCAGAAGTCTTTGCTAGCAAACTAAAAGACTGATTAAAGTTGCTTTTCCTTAGGAACTCAATTCAGTGAAAAGTTCTGTTAAGATTTTGTAATTAATTCATTTCCTCTTTTTCACTTGGCAGTTGAAAGTGCAGAGATTTATTTAAACAAAAAGCTTGTGGGTGTTAATTCTCATATTGCACGTCCTTACTGCTGTTGACTAACATGCTGAACAAAAAAATTATGGCACTTCCTTTTCCAAAAACACAGAATTACTCATTTTTCACTTGAATATCAGGTGTCAATCAATTGTGGGTCTCATAATTACGGTTGTGCAGCCACTTCCATTAATTAGGATTATATGCATAACAACATACTGTTTCTAAATGCTTCCAAAGAAAAACAGGATTCCACTTTTTCTTTCTACAGTTTATTTAAAGGTTAAATTTTGATTTTAAAGCAGGAATTATATTGTGCCAAATATAAAGCTCTGTTTGTTATGACTTGCACTAAAAGAAAATCTTGCTAATTTTATTCTGACGCTTCTGATTCCATACAAGATTTTTGATAAGTTGAATATATTTAGTGCAGAAATACTTCAAATGTTCTTAGTTTGACAGAACAATAAATAAATCAGTAAGTAGAAAACATATTTATTGCTGCCAGCAACTGCTTCCCTTGTAAGGAAAAAAGAAGCAGTTTAATTCTTTTTCCCCAATATAGTAAAAAAAAAAACCAAACAGTTGTGCTTGTTTACACTAGCACAAAACTATTATATCTCACAATATTTACCCAAAATATATTGTATATTGACAAGAACATATTAACCTTTAATCACCAGAAGAATTCAATTTTTACGTAATTATCCAGAAATGCCAAGAGGTTTGGGGTTGGTTGTGGGGTTTTGATACTGCTTTTTTTTGTTTTTAACCCTTCTGACATCTACATTAACAGTAAATTTTAGGTTGGTCTGGTTTAATGGATTTTTTCAGTAGCTGAATTACTGCCTTTGGTACCTGAACTTCGCTTTCACTGATTCATTCAGCTCAGGATCAGCACTTTGACAACCCCAAAATCCAAAAACGCTTTATGGAGACTCAGGATGGCTTTTTCCATGGCACACAGGCAGGAACTGAGGGGGAGTTTGCTCTACAATTCTCCACCTGTTCACCATAAGGTGAACTTTGCAGACTTTAATCTCATTAAGCCATCCTTAGGGAAAGCAGTGAGGAATTCTGAGCAGCAGGCCCCAGTCTTAGTCTTGCTGCAGGAATGTCCTCCAGCTATGGCACATCTGGCATTGAGAAGCTTTCAGCAGGGACAAAATGTACTCAAGCCAGGAAAATGTGATTTGTCCATCAATATGGGAAATCAGGGCAATAATTCCCTCGGTGTTCCCCGAGCTTGGTGGACAGATTGATTTGATTTATGCACTTCACCTGCCCAGGCAGCCCAACAGCCTCAGCAATCCCACAGTTACAGGGGAATATCGAGTGCATCCAGCTGGGATGGGGCTTCCAAGCAAGTGCAAACCTACCTCTCTGTGCTCGGCTGTCTTGCAGCAGAGCTTTTCAAGAGAGAAGTGCCACAATCCTTTAATTGCCACCCAGTGGGAAAGCCATTATGTCACACAGTCAGCGTGGTGATTGCTTCTCTAATTTACATCCTTTCTGCAGATTTCACTCCCATGAAAACGCTTTTTCCTGAACGCCTGTTAAGGCCTGGTCTTTCTCAAGATGAATGGCTCACAAAAAGCTCCTAACAAAATCTAGATGCTGTTTTTGTGGTCCTAACACACCATTAGGAATCAAAGACGATTGAAAAAAAGTCTTGGAATTAGCAGTTTGTGGAAGTCAGTTTTGCATTTTCAGCGAAGAGCCGTAGTGCACGCGAGCTGCGCGAAATGGGTTTGTCCCCAGGAAGGCTGGGCTTGGGCACTGCTTATGGACTGCAATCAAAGCACAGCACACAGGCTTGAGAGTTTCATTGAGACTGAGACAAAGGCTTCTAAAATTTTAAACAAATGATTCTGGGGTTTAATCCTCCCTCCCGGCTCAGATTTTGCAGGGCACAGCCCAGCTCGTGGCTCGCTTTCATCCTGGCTGCATTGTTTCCCTTTCTACAGTCAGCGAGAAAAGTAATAAAAGACAACCTGCAACTGCAAGGCTCAAGAGCAACCATTTAGAAATACATTTTAGCAATCTTTCCTAAATGATTCTTAGGCCCTCTGATACCCTTTGGCTGGCCCTGTACCCACAGGTACAACCCGGATGGAGCATGAGGTGGTTTTTTTTGTGGTTTTTTTCCAGAAAAAAAATGCCTCGGGAATGCTCAGCTGTGTTCTGGGAGAGGGTTCCTGACAGGCAGGAGGGGCTCACTCTCTCCATGGCCCCTTCAGTCACTGCTGCTTTGCTTTTCCTGAGCCTGCCAGCAAAACTGCCAATTAGTAGCAATTGTGATGGTGATTTCTGAAGTGCAGTTTAAAGGATTTCTAACCGGGTTGGAGCTGTTGTCAGTTGACTGACTGGAATAATAAAAAAAAAAAAAAAAAAAAAAAAAGAAGAAGCTCAGTGCTTCACCAGAAGCTTGTTAGACTTTCCTGTGTGATCTGCTGGAACTGCAACAGCTTTTGCATTCAAAAGAGGGATTTTCCTAAAAGCATCAGTGAGCACTTGGCTGTTTTATCTGCGCTAAAAAACCTTAATTTTAAATTCTGTTAAAAACAAAAATAAATGAGGATCTGGAAATAGGAGGGGAAAAAAAGAAATAAGTAACCCGCAGGGCATGCATAACTGTTTCAATACACCAGGATCCCTTAAGTGTAGACTTATCAAGTGGAAAAAATACTATGCATTTTTTTATGTACAGAGTTACTGAGATAGAACCATAAGCACTAAATGGGTTAAAACACAAGGGGCCTGATATATTGCAGCTTTGTGTCGACATTTTATCATAAACATTCCAACTGACACATACTGACAAGCCATCCAAAGAAATAAACATTTTTTATTTTTATATAATAAGAGAAGGCTTGAGCTATACGTGAACAGCATGAAGCCATTTTCTTAAAAACTAATCTTTGTTTAAAATATTTTCTTTCTGGGATCATACATATTTAGCTTAAATTTTTTCTCTTGCTAGTTTGATCTTGCAGCACTGTGAGACCCGTTCTCAGAATTAATGCACTCACACAGAAGCCTCTTTGCAAAACAAATAGCATTCCTCAATCTCGGGGCCATATGTATTGGTTGCATCACATATCACATCTTCTTTTAGCACTCCCAAGAGGCTTTTTTCTTTGAGTTGGAGATAAAATAAACCCCACATTCAAGGCCCTGAGGCCTCATGTCCTCCTTCCTGCTCCTCTCTGGAGAACTTCCAGCTGCCCCTGAAGCTCTGACTGACTCTGCCTCGCTCCCGAGGACTCTTCCCGAGCTGGGGGAGAAGGGGGACGTGACCGAGGGAGCACAAAGGAAACAAACCCCCCAGGACACACTGTGGGGTGTCACCTGCACGGGGAGAAGCTCCTGGGCTTCAACCCCAGCCTTTCCATCCTTGTAGGAACACGCCAGCAAAGTCTGATAGGAGGCAGCAGAAGGGTTGAGAGTCGCTGTCTTTGGAGCAGGGGCTGTGCAATTGTGAGAGCAGCGTCCCCCCTCTGCACCCACCTGGGCTCAGGGCTGTGATCCTCCCAGGCTGAGCAGGGGCCGAGGGAAAAGGGGGCTTTGGGTTCATTAAATGAGTGTTGGGTCGCTTCTCTGGACTTGGAACCAGTCAGACTGAGGCTTTAAACAGAATAAAGGGATTCGTTCCGGTGTTTTCAGAAGACTCCGAAGTGTGAGACGTCCCACACTCGTTTTGTGCTGCCCTGAGGATTTTTGTCCAAGGAGACTTGGGGACCACCACTGAGACACAGCTCATGCTCCTCAAACTGCTTTTGTGACCTTAAATACCTGTTGCCTATTGCATGACTTACTCACACCCTAAACCCCACTTCTTTTTGCTGTGTCTGTCTGTTTTACAGCGAGGCTTAAGCAGATGTAAATCATTGAGGGTTTCACAGAGATTTACGTCATGCCACTCCCATTTCCATAAATAGGAGTGAAAACTCCTAATATTGCAATGCAGTTTTTGTGCATTCTGGATTATATTTTGGTTGTATAAGTGACAAGTGCCTCAGAGACTGAAGGTGTTTTGAAATCTGCAGTAGCTCTCCTCTGGAGAGAAAGAAGGAACACTTTCTGATGCTAATAACAGAGAGACTGTGGGTGTAAAACACCTTTAAAATAATCACTGACCAAAAATACATGAGGGTTTCCCCCTCATGTTTTTCTAGTGCATATTGTAGAAGAGAAATCAAAATTACTTGTGTGACTTTTTGATCTGAAAAAAATGAGATAATTTTCAAAAACTAAAATTTTGTTGCTTAAAAAAAAATATGTTGGGATAAAAGTTATATTTTGTTGGTAGAGGGAATTTTCAGTTGTAGGAGTTTTTTGTTGGTAGAGGGAATTTTCAATTGTAGGAGTAGTACAACTGGCCCCTCCTCTCCTGGAAGAAGTGGTGCCAGTGCAATTAATAGACCAATTAGTAGCTCACTGAAGTTTTCTTCTTCATAGTTATAACAACAAATAGTTTTGTTGGTTGCAAAACTTTATCCAGAATAAGACCAAAGAATGTCTATGGTTATTTTCCACGCATCCACATTTTTCAAATGCAGTTTTGTGCAAAAACCTGCACACACACATATATATATGTATTTATATACAGTGGCCATATTTTCTTTCATAAAACAATAGCAACTCACAAATGGTTTTTTTATGTAAAATTCTTGATGTAAGGATATAATGTGGCTTTTTTCAGACTAAAGCTTGCCTTAATATAAATATTTTAAAATAAATGTCTTATGTGACTATTCTTCTATATACCAAGAAAGATCCCTGTGATTAAAGTGTGTCATGTATTTTAGGCACAAGCAATTTGCCAAATTCAGATTTATGAGCACAGAACTCTTCTGTGTAAACAAAATCAGCCTCTGTTTCTGGCAACCATATCACATAATGTCTTTTATGTCAGGCTTTGTCTTAAAAATAATTCTTATGACTGCTTGGAGCTATCAAATTCCTTTAGTGGTTCTTAAGTTTTCTAATTTCTGTGTCAATTTATTCACGGCATTTGTTTTGTACCAACATTATTCTTTTAATTTGCTAATTTTTATTCTTCTGATCCATTTAAAAAAAAAAAATTATCAATGTATTTTGGCATTCATTTTGTTAGGCAAAGGAGCAAGCATCCTTTAGTCTGCTTGTTGCAGAGTTCACCATTCACCAGCCAGCTTTAGTCACTTTCTACACCCATATCTATCTAACTTCATTTTTTTATTGCTGTTTACAAGAATTGTATAAACCCTCTAGATAAGACCCTCATGTATTGAATTAGAGCATGAATCCCTCTCGATATCTATAGAAAAATACCAAAAATGCCTGTATAGAAGAGGAAAGTGCATTTATCTTTTTCATCATCTTGTTAACTGGGAATGTTTAGAGAGAGGAGCAGCTGGGGTAGTTCTGCAGAGGCCCATTCTCTCCCAGTCAGAAACCCCTCCATAATTCTATAAATTTATATTCTGTAAGAAGAAGGGGATGCTTTGAAAAAGAGGTGGGAAAATGGAGGCATTAAAAAGAAGTATGTGGGAGTAAATGGAAGTTGCTAGGGTGGAAGAATTTTGGGATGCAGTCATCCTGTTAATTAGTATTCCAAAGATATTTTCATCTGGTAACTTTTCCCATGAACTGCCCCCTGGGCTACCATTTCCTGTTATTAGGACACTTAAATTTTAATAGTGTTAAATTGCATTTTGTCGTCCTTCTCAAGGTCACCTCGTTCTTCACGTTTGATGTTCCACTGCCCTTTGAGCTGATTGCTCTCAATTTCCTCCCACCAGAAGACCCCACCAGCACCTGCTTTTTTATGGAAGTCATTACTGCTGGATAAGAAGTCTCCTGCCCCCCTGTTCATTTCTCCCCTTTGCAATGTTTGTTTTGTCATATATAAGGAACTTTTTATCTCTCTTTACAATTCTTTTGTCACCACTTTCTGCAGATTAACTCGTAGTTTCCCATACGTGTCAAATACTTTCTATTAAGGTTTAGGTGGGTTGGTTCTACCACATTTCCTTTATCTACAAAATCAGTTTTCAGCCTGATATCCAAAACTGTGGGTAAACTTAGGCTCTGTGTCATCTCCTTTGCCATCTCTCTCCATGTCTTTACAAGGAAAGTGATGACTTCAAGGTTTCTTCTCTCTGTGTGGCAGAGAAAATCATCACAGAAGAGTTGAACAATAAAAGGTAGTTTATTTCTGTATGTTCAAAGCTTATTTTAGACAGGAACTAATTCAAGCGTTGCCTTTTTTTTTTTTTTTTTTTTGGTGGGGGTNTTTTTTTTTTTTTGGTGGATCTATAATAGAAATGTTTTTATGCACTTTAGCAAGTGCTACCTTTCTGACTTATTTCTCTGAATAATTCAAATTATATCTGAATTTATTTCCTTGGGAAAAAGAAAATAAGGCTCTGACATGAACATGCAAATACAATAAAATAGATATTGCAGTGTGCCTAGGAGTATGGGGTGGGAACATTTTGATTTCATGATTCACAAGAACAGTCCAAGTGTCTAAAGTGGAATTCCCTGCATGGAGTAGGGAAGTAATTTCCACTTTGTTATTGGTAATTTTGGAACAAAAAATAAATTCAATATATATATATATATATATGTGTATATATATATATATTTAATCCTAAAGAATTATTTCTCCTACCTTGAACTCCAGGTCTCTGTGTAAAAAAATCTTAGAAAATATTGGAATGACACATAGAATGTGATCTGGATACTTGGGGGTTTTTTTCAATATGCAGATCTACCATATTGATTGACATTATCGTTACAGGAATTAACATAATTATAGGACTAAGGTATTGTAAGATAATGGGTTGTCAGATGCAATGGGTTGAACTCAAACTGTGTAGAGTTATTTTGTGAAATCTTTCTCAACGTTCAGCTTGTTTATTTTATTGGTACTGTTGTCTTATAAACAACCATTGTCATTGCTCATAATCACTGCTTACACCATCATCTGCTACAAACTCCTGGAGACACTGGCTGTGTGGTATCCTGAATTAGCAGTTTTATGTAATAAAGTAGTAGCTAATTTTTGTTTTGAGCAAACTATCCATACACCTATTAATATTTAATCTGTGAAAATTGCATTTGGATGTTAACATTCTATTCAGATAAACAGGGGCTGCTCATGCCTTGGGAAGTGTCTTGCTGTTTCACCAAGGCAGCCACGAATCCTTGTGCAGGAGAGAGTTTATCTTTAAAAACAGAAGAAATAGATTTTTTTTAAAATTAAAATGTTCAAAACCTTAATAAAGCATAACATATAGGAAGTTCTGAAATCCATAAGCTGCTATTACGGTTGCACTTCCAAATTCCATTTCCATTAAAAGCTGATTTTCTTTTTCTTTCGCTTTACAACGCCCAAATAATGTTGTGCCGTAGGGAAACAGCACTATTTGCATTAATTTGCATTTAGGATTCTGGAGTAATCTGGCTTCCACACAGTGCAATGGACATCTAAACTTTCTCTTTTTTCAGTGTACTCCTCCAATTACGTTCCAGGGACTGAGGTAAAGAAACTGATATAATCTTGCAGAAATTGCCTTTATGGATTTTATAAAGCTCTCCTCTCCTTGCCCCACAAAACTGAAAATTAATTGTTATTCAATTAAAGGCAATTGTCTTTAATAAATTGGATTTATTATTTGAAGTTCTAAAGGCAAAGCATGGGAAATCTTTCACCTGAACTTCTAGGGCAGTCAACACTCCTTTTTAAAGCAGAGTAGAAGATATAATGATTGTGAATTACTGATTGATTTGAGAAAATATGGTGATTATTCCCTGTGCTGTAGGGTAACTGAACAAGCCTATAAATATGTAAATTGTAAAATGTTTTCTATTGTCTATGAAAAAGTTTGATTTTATTCTTCCCTGACATGTCTACGGTACCCCAGCCTGTTTTTGTATCTAAGCTGTCAAAGATTTCCATAGATTTGAAAATCTGTCCCCTGTTCCCCATATGAAATGTCACTGTCAGTTTACTCCATGAAAAATGAAGTTTATTTGATGTGGTTGTCATGATCCTTGTGTAAGCAATGCACCTATCACTTTTGTCTGCAAAGCAAAAACTGACATGATATGCAGTCAGATTTTTTTCTGCAGTGACTTCTGCAGAGCAAAGCTATAGTAATGTCTGCTTTCTTTACTCAGATAATTTACAATTACAGAAATGTGTCACCATCTAAAGGAGAAGAGGGTAAAATGGGATTTACTCTGTGTGGGTCGTTGTGGCTGGAAACACTGCTTGAAAGCAGCTGTATTCAATGCATTTTATTCTTACCTATTGCAAATCTAATTGACAAATAATTATTAAGACTGATTGAAAACTTTCACACCTAAGCATCTACGTAGATTTCATATATTTCACTTTTTATTCATTAAGACAAAAAGCTAACTCTGACCATTTAATGAATGATTTCTAATGAGAACCCTCCTGACCTGAGTTAGTATTTTTAAGTTTCTTGGTTTTTTCTTTTGGCAATTCTTCTGCATATAACAGGTGCATTCAGATCATGATTTCTCTTTTTTTTCCCCCACTGTTAGGGTTTTTTGGCCCTTTCTGTTGTATTTTAGGATTATCATCTCTATATTTTCCCCAATAGGTAGCCCCTCCTACAATAATCCACATACATTCTCTTAGGTTCCTACAGAAAGGAATCATTTTATTATGGAAGTTTGACAACTACATTTGGAAATTATTCAGCTCTTTCTCATCTGTAGGGCTCCATTTAGAGTACAAATTTGTGCAGGTCCAAGGCACTGTTTCAAGAATAAATCTCCATGCTAAAGAATGATAATTTTCCCACTTTGAATCTAGAGTGGCCAGGATGTGTTGGCTGAGTGGCTCCTATCCAGCAAGGCCAGTACCTGTGCTGCAGTAATATTGCTGCCCATGGATGTTTGTTTTATCCCATATATTGAAGAATAGCAGCTACTGAGTTCATGGAACACCTTAATTCAGGTGTTTTAGCACGACTGAGCTTCACTGAAATATGTCTCTGGTACAGCTGTTAACACTGTCCTTAATTACAGCACGGCCCAACTCACCTGTCACCAACAAGAAGAAAAACAGGTATTTAATGAGCCATACAGTAGCCAAGAAGCAAATCCCACACTAACAGTGGTTCAGGAATAAACTTCCTAATGGGTGTTTACGAGTTATCTCGAATAAAGTGAGATTTGGTGTTTTAATTAAATACCTTTCCTAGTTTAGGAAGGCAAATTTAAAATATGAATGTAAGTTTTGGCCTACGTTGACCTGCTACATTCTGGTAAATCAAGGAATCATTTAAGTGACTACTTTAGTCTGTCAAACTTGCCTGAGCAGGTATAATAAACAAAAAAAAAAAATAATTTGCAAGTCTAGCTGGATTATATATTATTAATAATAGCCTCCAAGATATATCAGGCACCGTGCAAAAATGGAGCATTGGTTGTAATGCCAAAGGGCTTACAAAAAAAAAAAAAAAAAAACAAAACAGGTAGATAATCAAGGATGTGACTAGCAACTGTTTTTTCTTTCAACCATATAACTCCCTCCCATTAAAAAAATCAAAACCCAAACCAACCAAACAAGCAAAAAAAACCCCAAACCCCTGTCAGTTGCCTGTATTTCTTTTCACTTTTTCCAAGTTTGTTTTATAGTACACCTCTCACTCATGAAAACACTTCAGGCCTAATTTGTTCATCCATATATTTGAGCTTATTAGTTCCCCATTAATGCTGCACTTGAGTATTTCAGAGTCCCTCTGAACAATTCTAAGGTGGAAATTTCTGTAGGGGAGGACTGAAAGGAGCGAGTAGTAAAGTCATAGAGAAGGTACAGGTAACTTGGAGGGGATGCCAGGTGTAGGACAGATGTAGTTCCCATTTTAGGACCTGGTGGTCTGCTCTCCCACCCCCTGCCATGTTTTCACCTTATCTCCCCATAATCCCTCAGCTGCAAAGTGCTGGATCTCACCTGACTTTTCACCTATTACACATCCCAAGAAAACAATCCCCAGCTTATTTTTCAGCATCCTAGTCCAGTGTTTATTTTTGTTCATTGAAGTCCCCTGATGGAAGGGGGAGGTTTGATTTTTGAGAGGTGATGTGGCAAGGCTGTGGTATGGGATCATGGAAGATGTGGGGAGGGTATTTTCTAAACTCTTCAAGGAGGAAGAGCAGAGAAATGGAAAACTGGCCAGTTCAAAATCAGCACAGAGAGCTTGTTTTTCTCCTGGGAATAATGATTAATCTGCATCACTCATTGCCATATGGTATCCTGATCTGAACATTAATAAGAATAAAATAACACTCTACTTGAAATGATTAGTATTTAAATTATGGCAGAGTATTGAAAGGATTACAGATCTTATGCTTCCTTGCATGAACAGTCTTTAGGCGCTTGTAGTAAAAAGCACACTTTTCACAGGGTAGATTTGTCTCCTGAATGAAGAGTTTTGGGTTCTTTACTTCAAACGTCACTGTTCAAGACAGGATTTAGGATTAGATGGATGACTGCTTTGATCTGTGCTGGCCATTCCTCTCGACACTCCTAGACAAGGAGTTCTAGGACTAACACGTGTCGTCTTGAAGATTTTTGATCATCTGGCTGCCTTGGGAGATGGAGGGCTGCTCCACGATCTGACAGAGAGCTGTGATGTGTTGAGAATTTCCGTCAAGCTTTAGGCAGCAGTGAACGTTTAGTGACAAATTATCACCCACTCAGGAGCAGGGATAGTAAAGGGAATGCTAAGGAGCCTTCAACTCTGCTGGAGGAACCTGTGCTACTGTCATTAAGAGGGTATCAGAAAATCTACTAAGGTTTATTTTATAATCTGTTAAAGTTTGGACCTTTTTAATCCTCCTCTTACACAGAGTCAGCAAAACGTGCCCTTATTTAGACTGGAGAAGGTTTGAGGGAGGAATAAGCAGACCTCTGAAGATATTCCCCAAGTGCCCCATTTTGCATCTATTCAAAAAAGTTGCTATTATTGTTAATGAAGGTCAGCACGCCTTTGACAAGTAGATAAGGGTGGAAACTGGGCTATTAATTTTGGTGAAAATACTATCTTGAATTAGTAGGTACTTGAAGAATTGCACAGTACATTAGAAATGAAACAATAGGATCATGTTATCTGATCTAGAAGTGAGAGATTTTATTTCAATTAACTGGAGGAAATACTGACAGTGCATGCTTGTGCACTCTCTTTTTCACTCTTTTTTCACTCAAAACACTCCATAATCCCTTCTTTTAGGACACCTTCACAGCACATATGGTGTGTGAAGTCTCCAGTCCTTGGAGCCCTGTGATTCAATTTGGGAGTTAATAGCTCCTAACTGTGCCCATCCTGGCTCAGGGTTTTGAAGTTGAAGCTTAAACAGCTCATCCTGTATAAATTTATTTAATGCTGACTTGAAAAATTTAACCCAAAAAGTCAGCTCTTAGAGGAGTATGAGGTTGCTTGAATTCATTATAAACATTTTGTATTTTTGGGAAGTGTTAAGTTTGGATCCGAATTATTCTGGATCAGGACATGGCAGAGAAGAACAGCTTCCCTTGAAACCAGAGGGCTGCAGGGAGATCTACAAAGATTTGGACACATTGTGCAGCAACAGATGCTGAACAAAAACTCATTTTTAGAACTGCCATTAATGTTAGAACACCTGGGTGTGTCAGCATCTATAACTCTACTAAAAGTATCTCCTCCAATTATTGACAGCAAGAGAAGATTTTTATGGAGGGAGGAGAATGATGAAGTCAGTGTTTCACATTTTAGGAATTGAGTAGAAAAAGCTGATTCTTGGTTCTCTGGGCTGCCTATGAGAGATTCCACTGAGCTCTGGTCTTGTGTGTGCATCAGTGGCTATGCCTGCTCTGAGGGGGTTTGTGGTTCTTTTGTTATTTTTTAGAAGGTGTTTCTTTGTTTTAATCCAGTTGTGGGTGTGATCTTGTGCCTGTTCAATACAGAATGGCCACGTGCCTCTGACCCCAGTTTGTGGGGTTGTGCAGCCACAAGGCCCCACAGCTGGGCTTTCCTGGGCAGCTGTCCCATAAATGCTCCCGTCCCCAGTCTCCAACCCCAATCCCTAATCCTTCCTGCTTTGCCTCCCTGGGACCTATTCAGCTCTCGTTAGACAACCTTGATGAAGACTTGGGAACTTTTTTTTGTTGTTTTAACCAGGGTTTTTAAGGGCTCTAAGTAGGATTCCATTCCTGAGAGTAGCCAAGGAGTCCTTTGGGATACTTTGAGGCCCACTGTCACGAGGAGACACAACTCAGCCAATGTACTTCCAAAATACTCATTTTCTGCGGGTATTTGGTAACTGTTTTTCAGAGATTCAGAGAGAAGTGGAGATGTATTTTTATAGCAGGACAGTCGGGTGTGTGAAACATGCAGATGGTGCTTGAGGGTGGCTCTGAAAGCCCACTCTGAAGGCTGAGCTGGGAGGAGTGATGCCTGATGCATCCTCTGCCATGTTTGCTCATGGACTAGTCCCAGATTTCATCTGTGGGAGATCTTTTGGCTCCAGTCCAAGAGAGATTCTGGAAAGGAGTTAGCACGTGTGGACAGGAAACTCAGAGCAAGGCCCGAGGGTGAACCCTGCTGACAGAATCAGCTTCTCTTCTCTGCTTCAACCTTATACAAACTGCAATGTGACTTAATTGGTCCAGGAAGTTTGGTGCTTTTCTCTTTGTTCAAAACACTTCCACTGACTTTCAGTAGATTTTTGGATTGAACTCTCAGGATAACAGTGAAATAATTGTGACTACTAGAGGAGTTAAGGTTAAAAAGCTTTTAATTTTATATTACTTCCCAAACACTCAGGGGCTCGGATTCAATAAAAATGCCAGTGCTTTTGAATTTTGTTGTTGATCTCTGTACTGTATTAAATTATGCATTAATTTAATAAGGGCTCTATTGAAATATGATCCCCACCTATGTATGTTTAACAGTGAAGCTTTATTCCTGTATTGTTTAAGTGGTTTATAAATACATAATTTAAATCCCCCTTTGAATGAGGATGGTTATAAAAGACACAGAATTAGAATGCACAACTTCCACCTTTTATTTTCCAGTGTCTGAATAGGTGCTGAGCTTTGTCTGGCCTCGCAGCTGCCCCAAACTTTCTTTTGGAGTGGCAGAGATAGGAGTGGAAGGGGAGACGAGACGCCAGCATTATCTCTGAAGTACAATCAGATTGCAGTTTTATTTTGTGTTCCTGTTAGCAAACCACAGTTTCATTGTTTAAATGCACCTGGGGTTGAGGAGACTTGAAGCTAGGGAGCATTATAAGAAGTACAAAATTCTACAAGAAAAATCCTTTCTTTTGTTTAAAAAAAAAAAAAAAAAGGTAAAAAGAACTTTTAAGTATTGCAAAGAAGTGCTCTTGTTACTTCTTTCAAATATGCAGGGAACGTGGCATGGTCCATGGATCTCTTCAAAAGTGCTTTGTTATTAAAGGCTTGAATGTAATAATAGATTTCAGGATTATTCAGTAACATGAGATCCAAACACACAGGCTGTTCTAGTATTTCAGAGGGAAAAGAAAGCATCAGTGAAGGATTCTAATTTTTTTTTTTTCTGCTTACAAAGCTTCTTAAATAAAGCTGTAAAAAAAAATTCCCTACAATATTTAAAGCCAACAGCTATTTAAAAATCTTAATTTCAGTATCTCAAAAGGAGTTCATGCATAAACTTAAAAGAAGCTGATTAACTTTTGTTTTGTTTGCATCTAAGATACTCCAATATTTGATGTATAAGTTCAGTTCTACTCCGTGTTACTTTTTGGGTCCTTATGAAGGTAAATATCTTAAGCATGATAAAAACCTAAGTTTCTGCATTAACTCATAATGCAGATTTAGTCATTCAGTATCTGCAGAATCTCCAGTTAACCTCAGTCTTGATATGAAAAGGATTGAGCTGCCTGGTTCCCCAATTCATTTCTACTGTTACCACTATTTATTTTACAAATGGGTAAATTAAAAATACTGCATTATTCATAATTGGGTTGTTCTCACTGATTTCTTCGGCAGTTGAGGCAGGCATCCCAAAAGGAGAATTTCCACCTGTGGGTATTGGAGACCTCGCATTTACATCACCGTGCCTGGAGAATCCCACAAGAGCAGGAAATGAGCACTTTGCAGGCTGTTTCCTGTTCTCTGCTGGCTCACAGAGCTCCTGAGCTCCCACTTAGGGCAGGCTGGGCCAGTAAAAGCCCCTGCTTGGCCACTGCCAGCCTCACAGCGCTCCGGGTCTTTTGGCAAGGGGATGCATCAGTGCTACAAACACATTAGAAAATGTGGCACAAATCTAAAATCTTGAACTGACAGGACAGAGTGTGCAGAAATGGAGTGCTTACCTGGTACTAATCTTCTCCAAAAGTTTCAAAACTTCTGGGTTTTCTGTGGATCGTTTCCACGTTATTTACGCTGATAAATTTCTTTGTTGTAAATGCCTGGTTGTGACTGCAGAGTAACTCATTCATGGGCAAATTTAGGTGCAGTAGCAAGCCGACCTTGGTCTGGACTAATTAACTAATTAACTAATTTTTCAGTGGAGATGCGTAGGCAGGCTGACACTTTCCCAAGTGAAAAAACTTTTTACACTTTAAGCTTTTGTTTGTCTGCATCAGATCTCTGGATCTCAAATATCCACACACTCTTCTCTGTGGATGCATTAGAGGGGAGGTGGGGCACCTTCTGCAGAATATTTTGCATCAGCCTGTTTTTTATTCACTTTCTTGGCAACCTCCTGAGGAAACAAGACATATCAAAATTAAAACAGCAGCAAGGAAAAATCAGTTGCTGAGGTGAAGTTGGGAAAAGCAAAAGTGACAGCAGTTATATGAAGAAATGCTGGCTCTTGAAGTTAAGCTGCTCTGTCACATACCATCAATTGGACTATTATCTGGCACAGGAGGACTGTAATAAATTGTCAGATTTTCTTCTTAGCTGAAATGATGGGATGGAAATTGTGCTGGGTATTTTTGGACAGGCATGGGGTGGGGAGGGATCCAGCACGTAGCAGATTTCCTCACATGCCAGACCTGCCATGATGCACAAACCCAATTTCCTGAATGTGGCTCTTAGAAATCTTGCATGGTAAAAGCTAAAATAGTTAAATAAGAAATCCTAGCTCTTCTCTGGGAAAATAGGGTCAAGGAGGAGAAAAGTCACTAATGAGAGACAAGCTATTTATAAATACACATGTATTTAAAACATTTTAAATGTTGTTTCAATTTTTTTTCTCCTTGTCAGACAAAGTAATGACAAGTGCAGACTTTTGTATAACACTGCCTGGTTCTGTAGTATTTCCATTTGAAGTAAACTTTTACAGAACTGTGGTATCAGAATGTTGGTTATTTAAGTTATTTAATAACTGAATCTGATAATCATTTCCATTGTGTGGGGTGGAGAAGAAGTTATTACTTATGAAAATAGTTTGTGGGGTTTATACAATATGATTTAAACTCTCTGTGATTGAGAAGCAGCTGATATTATGTAGTCATGGTAGGACCAGTAGATAAAAATCCTCCTTCAAAATGTTTTATGCTCTCAGGAGAGGAACTTCTTCAGTAGAATTATTGTATTATTAATATGTTTATCTGTATTTATATGTGTAGTAAAAGGGTATTGATGCCCACTTTAAAAGCCTTAGCTGGATAACACAATTGATGTAGTCAAATTTGAATTATTTTCTATGGCCAGCATGCTAACTCATGCTAAGACTCCAAGAACTTTGAAGGGTATTACATTTTTCTAAAATATTTATAATATGGGACAGAACAAGTTCTTATTTGACCAGTACCCTGCAAAGAGATCAGCAGAAACACCTCAGTGATGGGCTGAAATTCAAGGTGAGTAACTTTAGAAGCCATTTGGGCTGCCAGCTTTGCTCCTCTGCCTCCTTGTGCCCATTAGCTGGGCATCCACCTTTCATCCACCTTTCCCTCTGTTTTCCAGTCAGTTGCAGCTGTACTGCACTTGTGTGAAAACTCATCCTGGAGCCTTTTCAAGGGGCTTGGGGAGGGCCAGACAATGAATCAAATGTGAAATACATTTCAAATGAAATGAAATGTGAAAACACATCTTTTCAGCTTTCCCTTTCTGAGTCTTGGCAAGCCACTCAGTGTGCAAGGTTCAAGCTCTGAATTTCAGCAAAGACTCAGATCTCAGTGTATTTTATTAAATGTCCTGTGTACATAATATTTTCATTATTAGATAGGGCAGTAAAATGTGCATGTTTTACTTAGACCTTCCTTCTTGGCAAAAGAGAAATATCAGAAGGTTTAAAAAGGGTGCATCGGAAATTTTTCTTTGTATTGGTTAAAAGGTCTTGGCAGTAGGTTCTGAAATAAGTTTCTTTCCATGAGAAAATGGAAATTTCACCTATTGAAGTCAATAAAAATTTGTGCAAGCCAAGTAAGAAAGAGTGGAACAACAAGACAGAGTACCAGGCACCAGTGGAAAACACATCCTGGACTGGATTAATCAGAAATATGAAAACTGTAAAAGAATCACCAACTCTGACAGAATACTGGGAAGCAGAAAGAGAGTTGAGAATCATGTGGTGGTGAAAAATTGATTATTTACTTGCATTATTCCACTGCCATTAGAATCTGAGCCAAAAATGGAGGTGCCAGAGCATGTCAGAGGAGTGTAAAGAATCTTCAAGCACAGGCTTTATAGATCTCTGAATTCTGAAGGAGCACACAAACAGGAGCAAGCTGTTAACAAAAGATGTTTTCATCTAAATAAACGGTGGAAGGAAGAAGTTAGCAGCTGCAGCATCAATTGTTTACAAAATCCTAAAAATAATCCTTTCAAAATGACAAAATATGTTGGTAAAATATTTCAAAATATCTAAAACCTTCTAAAATTCTTTTAGAAAAGAATTCTAGAAAAACTAAATTATGCCCGCATGGCCTCTGTAATAGGATATTTTCCCATCCTGCTTCTTTAGGATTTCTTATTTGTTGATTGAATAACAGATACATTGCACCTTGTTCGAATAATTCCTTGGAATATAAAAAGATTAAAGTCTCTGACAGATTAATAGAAAAGAAGTTGTCATGAATTGTCAGATAAATTATTGCTTTGGATTAGAAACTTGATAAGAAACTAAAGCCAGGGTAAGAAGAAGTAAACAATTTAGAACAGTGTTGCCTCAAGGTTCCACTCTGGTACAATAATAACAAAGAAAAAAAAAGGCTTAAAGTTACAAACTGATTGATGGCACATGAGAAAATACATTAGTAAATGTCAGAGAGGTCCAAGGATTTACAAAGATTTGATCTCAGCTGAGAAACTTTGGTTTCACCTTTCTATACTAACAGAAATTCTAATTGTTTATACACAGAGCAGCCTATAAAGATCTGGGGCAACCTGTGTTTGAAATACCCCCTAAGATTGCAATTACATGTTGTTACATTTTATGGTTTCTTTTACCATGGGAAAACAAGGTTTTAGAGGATTATGAACACAGTTTTATTATTTGAGTGCAAAATTTCCTAGTGTCACACCAAACCTCATTATTTAACTGCAACCAAATATTTCTTCAATTCCAGAAAAACTGGGATTATTCCATGAGCTGCCGCTATTGCAGTCGATTTTTGGGGTGCTTTTGGCATGTGTGTGTGTGTGTGTGTATATCTTCATTCTGTGCCTAAAGGGGTGGGCAACAAATCTTTGTGAGCCTTTAGGAAGCTCCCCAGCCACCAAACGGATTTCACGAGCCCTCTGCTGCGTGAAGGACACGGCGCAGGAGCCCCGTCCCTCCAAAGCTGCAGCACAGCCGTGCAAATCCCTCTGCTGCCACCTGCACCTGGGAGAGTGATGGAGAGCAGTGTCTGCACAGTCCACTGAGTCCTCCCTCAGCTGTGCAGCACCAGATCTGGAGATAACTCCCCAAGTTCGGTGCCCACCGAGGTGTTCAGCACTTTCATCTCCAGCAGAGGTAGTCAGCTCCTTAATGTGGGTAATTACTCTGGGAATTAATTTTATCCAAAGTCCCGCTAAGGGTATAACAAAATTTTATAAAGCAGCTAAAACTTCTGGAGAAGGGAAAACTCGTGATATTCAATGCTGAATTAATAGCAGCTCCTCAAAGAATTAATCCCTTATTTGTCACACTTGAAGTTACTGTACTGAAAGTCTATTTGAAGAATGAGACAAAAAAACAAAGTAAAAAAGTGAAAATGCATGAGCAACGAGTTCAGGGGGGGTTTTGTATTTTTTTTTTTCTTTGTGTTACTGATTGAACCAAGCAATTTACCCTACTTAAATCAAGTGTAAAGACTTTTCATCCAAATTGATTACAGTGACTTTTGTACACCAGAAGAAATGTCTCAGGCAGCAGAACCTTGTGGTACATCAGCTTCTGGAGATTGTGACCTTGCTGTGGGTTTGTGGGTTTCTCCTTGTCTGATCCTAGCAAGATGATCTTGACTTCAAAGGCCTAGCACATGGAAAGATTTCTTGACAATCAATGTTTATTACTGTTTGTGTAACTCAAATTCCCCCCAAATCCTAATGGCCAACAGAAAAGTAGTAATCAGTGAAATAAAAAAAAATATTAAACTGTTCACCTTAATCAGTAAAACACAGAAGCTGCCTGGAGACACCTCAGACCTTCAATACATCACTGCTACAACCCCGAGCAGAGGCCAAGCAGCCCCTCAGTAGATTTTAGCACTAATTTACATGTGTAGCTTATATTCTGCTTTGACATTGGTGTGCATATTCCATACCATTAGAGCATTTAAAGCATTCCATTCCAAAAGGTGTCCTGAGAGCCCAGACACCTCCACTTCCCCATGACAGGAAATCCAGCCCTGAGCGTTGTGTTGGGGAGGACAAATATGTACTTGGAATGGCACTTTGGTTCGGGGAAGTTTTTGCAGATATATCAGTTTGATTGCTTTACTCAGAACTTTTATTTTGGAGGAAAATAGCTCCTTGTTTAAAAGAAATAAGGAAGGTGCCTCCTGTGTAAAACTGTCTCTTTATTCTCTTCTAGGACTTTTATCTTTTTTGTTGAGTAGTGAAGTTTAAAAGGAATTAAATTCCGTATCTGGAATGCCTGGGTTTACTACAGATTGAATTGGGAAGTTTCACTGTTTGAAGAAGTTTTCTCTTTTATTCACCTCTTGCAGCTCAGAGCTCTCTCCATCATGTCATAAAAGAAAACCAGTAGGGTAACAGAACGAAGTAAAAGAGGCAGATTTTTATAAGTGTTAGCTGGGGGGCTTTCCTGTCCTTCAACATTGATCTGTACTAAATGCCACGGGCATAATTCTATTCATTCTTGGGAAGTGATTCACTAAACTGCAGTATAAGACTTGGCTTATCCCCTTAAAGACAATCTTAGTCATTCTGGAAATCTCATAAGGCAGTCTCATAGGAAATGTTCCTTTCATTTGCTTACTCTGGTGGAGTTCCTCTCATCGTGCCATCCAAAGGCAGCTTTTATTCATTCCTGCCCCTGCTCTACTCCTAAATAAGCCTCAAAGAGACTGCACTGCCTCGAGTCTAACATTTTAAACTATATTTTTAAATGGTAACGAAGAATGGGGGTTAAAAAGTTTATGATCTAGTCCAAATTTTAAATCAATGCCTATCTGTTCCAAATCAATGTTTTGTTAACTGCAGATTAAAAGGAAAAAGTTATTTTTCATTCCAAGATAAAGTAATCCAGGAGTCGTTTCAAGATTCGTTAAATCAGCTGTGTCAGTTAAACTTTACAGCAGGCTGTTACTTCCTCAAATAGAGAGCATGGAATTGAAAATAAATAAGAATAGTATGCAATATATAGTACTGGAAGTGAATTCAGCACAATCCCCATTCACAGTATGAGTTGGTAATGACAATGTCCCAAGCTTCCACCACTTGTCCTGCTTGAAAATGGTCTTAGTTTGTAAAGATTTGAAGTCTAAAGCCAGGAAAACACCAGAAAAATTAGAGAAATAGCAGATTAATCTCTCCTTGGCTGTGTAAACATAATTCTGTATATTGAATTGAGGGGTTGCTAATCCCTTACAATCATGTTTCTTCCAATTAAGTTGCAGGGCTTTAAATACTTTCAATCACAGGGGGCTGAAGAAGCGAGTGCAATGTCAGGAAGGAGAGGAGGGTGGTAATCCTAAATGAAAATAATTTTATTAGGAGAGAAAGCAAGCAGCAAACAGTTCTGAAGAGGAGAAGTTCAGAAAATAAAAGATTCTGCAAAATGCTCTGACCCCCTAGGGAAGTGAAGAAATAAAACTGGGATTTTCAGCTTGATTAAAGTTTGATTTATGAGCTGCTTTTTGTTAACAGCACTGGAACAGAAGGAGGAGAAAAAGGATTTAACTTGTAAGGGAGAAAATTCTTTTGGAAATTGCCTTCAAGTTCATGGAGTTTAAAAAAAAGTGACAATTGGAATTGTTTTGTAAGTCCTCCCCTTCTAGCTCTTCTTTGCTCTCCACTCCCCTCCAATCCATAGTTAGTAATAAATTACAAATAATAGGGATCTAAAACATAACAGGTGCCTAATTTGATGTTTTATTACAGTTTGAGGGTAAATAACTTAATTTTGGGGCATATCTCCTGTATTTATGCAGTGTGCAGACTTACATGGGTACCCAAAAAATGCATCAGAAGGTGTAGGAGGAGTCCAAAAGCCTAATTTCTGTAAACGAGGTGTCTTGCACAGAGGTTATGATATGCAGGAGATCAGGAGGTGGGAAAAAATATTCACAAAGCGCTGCCCAAAAAGGTGCAGACTTTAACAAATGGAACTCAGATGAGGAAAATGTAGAATAATTAAGTTTCTTATGTTTTTTCTCCTACTGAGAAAGAGCATGGGTAAAGCTGGGATTGGTGGGGAGTGGTGGGTGGTCCAGATTTCTTCTCAGTGCATGGAAATATTTGTCCATCTTTGTTTCATGAAGCTCTTGCCCAAGTTGATGTCAGCACCCAAAGCACAGAAGAGGGGAAAACAAACTCTTAATTTTTCCTGCTGCCCTTTTCTCTGCAAAATATTTACTAAGGGACCCCTGGAACCAGGAGCTTCAGGCAGGGGCAGTTCCCACAGGTCTGGTTCTCCAAAATGGAGCAAGGCTGCCAGCCCCCCTCAGATCCAGTGAGCTAAAAGTCACCAGTTCCTCACGGCACCGAAGGGTTAACAAAAATGCTGTCATGCCCTATAAGCAATAATGGGCTCACATTGGCTTACAAATTGAAAGTTACTATTGTAGAATACCTTTTGAAGGTAAATGTAGGAGTAAAATTGCTTTTCAGTTTGAATTGCCTCAGACACTGAAAATTCTGAATTGTCATCGTAAAAAATTCAGGCTGCTTGTGCTTTAACCACCCTTCACCTTTCATTTTTAGATGAAGTACCAAATCTGTGTAAAGTAATTGCACACAGAGATTTCTTTTTTTTTTTTTTTTTTGTCACTGAAAAGACATTATAACTTATTGTCCATCAAAAGTTTTAAATGTGGCCATGATAGGATAGTTTGGACCACTTTGTAAGTACATTCACTATTTTATTAATTTCAGCTGAACTTGAATCCTAAATAGACCCCAAAATTTCATGCTAATAATGAAGCTGTCACTGTGTCAGTTGATACTGTAATTTCATTTATAAACACTCTGACTGGGCATTTGTCTGTAATACATGCTTAATATGCAGGAGCTGTTGAAAATATTTTACCCATAACCAAGGCTTTGTAATTCCTAAAAATTTACCTATATAAGTCCAACTGTACCCACTTTACTTACACATTCTATATATATATGTAGCTGAGTGAAACATTGGAGAAAGTATAAATAATGGATTTTGAAATAACTTTTTTTCTTAAAGAATGTAAGTCAGTAAATAATGTATATAATTTTATAGAATTCATGAATTTAAAATTATCTTGTCTGTATATCAGCAGCTATTAACATTTGTCTGAAAAAAAGGGATCTGGACAGGCATGGTATTATGCATCTGTTGACCCAGCAAAATCTCTATTTCACTGTTTCAGCAGAAGTCAGAATGAAATATAAGAGTTTCCCAGCTGATAGCCCCAGCGAAGCTTTCAGTCTGGAAGGCTGAAGCTTGTCTCTGGTAGCTGCTGCTGCTGGGCAATAATTTATCAATGCTGGCAGGAAATCCCAGTTCTACCCAGGCTCATCTGGCTGTGGTGGGTGTGGTGCTGTCAGAACCCCCAGCACAGGTACCTGGTGCCAGCCCACCCCAGAGGTGGGCTCAGGTGTCTCTGTGCCTCCTTCACACAGAGGAGGTGATGCCTTTTTGGAACTACATAAAACCAGAGGCCAGGCAGAGTTAAGGGAATAAAAAGCAGTTCTATTTACTGAATGGCCTTCAAGTACATTTGGGCAGACAAAGCCCCCCAGGGGCTGCACCCAAAAATGGACCACAGGTCACGGGTTTGCACACTTTTATAAGTTTGGGCCATTTGCATATTGGGGGTTAATCTCCCAATTACAGCTTCAGCTAATGAAGTAATTTACCCCAAGTTTGCTCCCTCCAACTCACTTTTGTTTCCATCTCTGGGGCCTGAGGCAGTGAGGGGTCCTTGACTGCCAGGCCTGGAGAGGAATTGCTGTGTCTGCCCAGAATGGGGAAGCAGCAGCTCACACTGGGTGTGGAGTTCAGAGTTACTCACTGAAGAGCTGCAGGATTACAAATAGATGAAAAGTATAAAAGCTCAAATCCCAAGGCATCAGAGTCACGGCTCCCAGTCCCCCTGGCAGTGCAAAGAGAGCAGATCTGGGGGTGCCCCTGTCCCCTCTCCTCTCTCAGGCACCCTCCTGTCCCCATCAGAGGGCACAGAGCCGAGGAAGCCCAAGGACAGGGGAGGCTGGCACAGGACGGTGGAAGGGAAGAGGCTGCCTGCAGTGCTCCACCCCACTGAGATGGGAGCAGAGGAGGTGGCTCCCCTCACCCAGAGCTGCTCCAGATGCATCCTTGAACAGGTTATAGCTCTGTACAGAAAGAGCAAGTGAAGAGAGAAGAGACTTGAGACATCTAAGATATGAAACATCTGAGATACCACAGATATGCTGTGCAGCAAATAGTTTGGCATGGAATCGATATTAAATGTCTGTCAAAGACCAAGCATCTCGGCTGAAAAATCTCAGCAAGGGCTCCCATCACAAGTCTAAAACCCAACTGGTTTTTTTTTTGCTTCCTGAGTGTGCAGCCATCATGATAAAATCTGACACGATGAAAACAAGGCTTGCACACCAGGTGTGTTTGCTTTAGTAGGGGCAGAGTACCTTCTCTCCCAGCAATGCCCACACGTAATACCAGCTTGGATGCAGCAACAGGAGGTACTGGAGCATCTAAATGTACAAATATCACTCTGTCAAGAGATTGGAAAGTAGAGTTTGCTGTCTTCTCTGCGTTGAAGGGTTATCTTTATTACCGTGTGGGTGGTAGGGGGCTGCTGCATGTGGAGTTTTGTCCCTACAATTGTTGTGCCTTTCAGACAATCTTCCTGTCACTTGGCTGTTTCTAGGCTGTCTCTGTGGCACTTAAAGAAGCTGGACTGTCACAACACTCCTGGCTGCCACTGTCGAGTTGGTGGTGGTGAAGTGGCTTAAGTACTGCTGATGAGTGTTATCTGTAATTTACCAAGAAAAGCAGAAACTTTCAGGGTTAAAATTCTGCCCTCTCGTATATTTTCTGGGTGCTATTTTATTTTTAATGTACTCTTGCAAGGTAGCTTTGAAGTCGTTTCACATAAAAGAGCCTCCAGCCGTACATCTTACAAAAAGCACGTAGGCCTCATTTAATCATTCTTTTTATTCCTCTGACTCGAGTGTGATCTCTGTTCCACTCTCACTGATGGAGCTGGCACTTTATCTTCATCCAAATTTATTCTCGATCTAATTCAACAGAACACACAGCAGAACAGATTTCCAAAGTGGAATAACAGCCACTTAAATATTGTTTAAGCCTACCACATACAGAGGCAATAATTCCAATTTCTTCAGAATTATGTTACATCTTCAACAAACACAGTTATTCTTCCTCTTCCTTTTTAAGACACCATCTAAGTCACAGCATGCCAGCTATAGGCCAGAGGTGTTTTTATGTGATCATTGCTACACCTTTTCTGTTGGAGTGATTTTTTATCAGCAGGTTGAGGGAAGGGTTTTGTTTCTTTCAAGCAGAATGTGGGATGGTTCTGCTTGGAGCATGAGCTACTGAGTGGGGAACTTCACCTGCTCAAGAAAATGAAATTTAGCCTTTTGGAGCCAGTGGTTCCCAGACCACAGAATTCTCAGATTATGTGTATTCCTGCACTTATTTTCATCAGAATGAACTGCAGAGATCAGCAGAAATGCATTTATTGGTCACTTTCATAGAAATACTACTCAGCCTGCAGAAGGAAAATGCTTTGAAATTTGTGACTGTCTTGAAATTTTGGGTCAGGTGGGGATTGTTACCTTTTCCCATCTACCTCTGTAGGAATAGAACTTTAGGTCAGCTAAAGTGCAATTGGATTTAAAAGCTGGGATGTCTTTTTCTCATTAGCCAGTAAATGAAATAGCAAAAAGGTCTCCATTGCATGGATTCATCTGTGTGAAATAACTTTGCAAGAAACTTTTTTGTTCAAGTGTGCCTTTCCTTTCTTCACTAAGCAGCTTCCTGGAAAGTAAAAGAAAAACTTTATTAAGGCAAAGTGTGCCGTGGATCAATCAAAAATTATTCTTTGTCATCTTGGTGGTGTTTCTTGGTGTGCTCTTTGCTAGGAAGGGCACTTCTTTTAAACTTTTAAAACAAAAGAGAAAAAAAGAAGTCAAAAGGGCTCCCCACCAAATTTTAGCCGTGCAATAATACCTAGTTCAATTATCCTAACTTTTTTGTTCCCAAACTTACAAAATGAAAAGTGTAATAGATATCATCATTTTGTAAGGATATTCTGCATGAGGTGCCTGTCAAAGCAAAATCCCATACAAACCTGGAGTGCTCTGGCCTTCAACCTTTGATTTAGTACAAAGAAGAGAATCACAAATGGTCACAGAGTTCATAAATTAGCAGCGGCGGTGCTGTCACAATTGTGCCATGACTATGACATGCCATTTCCTCACTGTGATTAACTGTGCTTTACCACAAACCCATTTCTCAGTGGAACAAAATGGGAGAATTAAGTTTCCTTTATATTTCACTTAGTTTATTGTGACCGTAGACTTCAGCCCGTCTGATCCAAATTGGTTAAATGTTAAAGCAATTTGGCCTCTTTTCAGCTCCAGTTTCTACTTTCAGCACCTGAAGACCGTGAACTCTGTCTTTCTAAAGGGTAAACTCCGTTTTATTTTCTGTTATGTAAGCTAATTTGTGAGGGGTTCTCATAATGTCATGTCTGCAAGGAGATGGCAACGAGTGTCTTAAAGTTCATGCCAAACACGGGGATTTGCTGTTCGTGTTGTAGGATTAATTAGCACTAACTTAGATCTGCTCCAAATGTCCACAATCTACAATTCAGAGAACCGAGTCTCATCCAGAAGTGATCTGAGACCTTAGACAAATTCCACCAGGAGTGTATTTAGACCAGACTTTGGGATTCCTCTGTTGAATCTCTGGCTGTTCCATTGATTCATTATTTTTCACTTAGCCTTCAATTCTTTCTCCATTAGTGGCTGTCGTATTGCTTACATTTTTATGGGGGCATGACACCTAATTATTACATTTGGCAAACTCTGACACAGCCAAATGCTTTTTAATAAATAATAAGGTGTTATTGAATGAAAGCATTTCCCATTCTGGGCAGACACAGCAATTCCTCTCCAGGCCTGGCAATCAAGGACACCTCACTGCCTCAGGCCCCAGAGATGGAAACAAAAGTGAGCTGGGGGAGCAAACTTGGGGTAAATTACTTCATTAGCTGAAGCTTGGAATATTAACCCCCAATATGCAAATGGCCCAAACTTATAAAAGTGTGAAAACCTGTGGCCTGTCATCCAATTTTGGGTGTAGCCCCTGGGGGGCTTTGTCTGCCCCAAATGTACCTGAAGGCCCTTCAGTAAATAGAACTGCTTTTTATTCTGTTTACTCTGCCTGGCCTCTGCTTTTGGGTAGTCCCAAAAAGGCATCACAGGAGCCGTCCCTGCTGTGCCAGGTGATCCCCTGGAGCTCCTGGTGACAGATGCTCTCCTGTCTCCTGACAGGGCTCATCTCCAGCCTCCCATCATTTGGGATCTACCATGTGCTTATATGTTACTGCTGGTTATATTTGAATGAATGGCAGCTGTCATGCACAGGGTGGCAAAAACATTCATTACGTTCTTGATAATTTTCATGACTCTGGCCCTGCAATAAGAAAATACTGCTACCTTAATTATTTCTTCTTAATTGCCCCTGGCTTACAGGTGAATGCACAGTGGATTTACTGTACATGTGCATTTGCAAGCAGGGACTGGGGTTTATATGGGCTGAGTGAAACAAATAAACTGTAACACGTGCAAAAATATTTTAAAATTTCAAACAGAAAAAGATAAATTTAAGGGATTCCTGCTTTTTGAAAGCACCAATCACAGTGGTGTTTAAATACATAGCAGATCTGTGCTTTTGGAGAGTTCAGGTGCAATTTTAACAGCCCTTTGAGAATGAATTTTGTGCCTTTCCATCTACTCCATATGTAATCGATAGATTCCCATTTCTAGTTAAATATTTTATGCCAGTAGCTTGCACTGAAAACGAAAAACTGCAATATTGAGTAAAAAAAGAAGAAAAAGCTCCTCCTGCTCTCTCTGTTCAAATCTGGAGAATAAAGGAGGAGCCTCAATCAAATGGATATTTCCTTTGGTGTACATAACAGCCTGGCACTGGCTATGAGTTCTCTTCTGAGCTTTGTAAATGAAAGTCAGGAGTTCAGTGGAGTATTGTAAACTGCACCAGCTGGGGATTTACACAGGGAATATATGGCCAAAGGATTCTCCTTCAGGGCTTCAGCTGCTCAGGAAATGTGCAGCCCCATGGAATACAGAGAGAAGCACAGAAATGTTCAGAAACTCCTAAGTTTTGTTAAAATGGAAAAGAAAAATATTTCAAGCTGAACTGTGATTTTTTTTCAGGATATTTCTGGAAGAATGGAATATAATAACAAAATAAGCTCTATAATGATGACCATTAGGAAAGTGTGGATCAAATGGTTAAGCTGTACTGCCATTGTTTACAAATCTCTGGCCTTCTTTTTTATTATCTGAATGATACCTCTGCAATCCTGTAACCCAGAAATAAATCCCTGCCCATGGCAAGAAAGCTGAGAAAATCTCATTGTTCCGAATACTTTTAATTAGTTTCAATGGAGGGGAAAAGGCAAATTCAGGCAAAACAAGAGCAGTTCTCAGCAGAACTTGTTCTGTGTTTTCTCTCACCTGACTCAAACCAGAAGTACATTTTAAAAATAAGTTTATATTCATTGCAGAATCTTCTAAAGTATGGGGGTTTTGGGACTCAAATGGTTTTAAAAGGACATGAGATGAGTCTGAAAAGTTAGTATGGAGAGATATTTTAGCACGTGGTTCATCCCACCTATCTCAGGCATAGGTCTGTGGGTTGGAATAATCCTGCTCTCCTCTTCCCTTGGCCTTGTGGTTGCTTTGTTTCCAAGCAATTCTTTAGTTGTAAGTACCTGTTCTACTCAAATCTACCTCTGTTTTAAATCTACTTTTCTTTTAGCATTCACAGTCCAATTTATTAAGTTACCTGAAAGCCTCACTTGTGCCCATAAATAAAATAAATTAAAACAGAATCCAGGTTTTAAGTCTGCTTCCTGGCAGTTACTCACTACATTGAAGGCAATGTAATTAATTACTCAGTTTCTTAAGAGACTTGTAATGCTGGATATCTTGATACAGCTGAACTGGAAAAGCAATATTTGAATTTCTGCCATTAGTGCTGGATTTCTGTCTATAAAAAGTCCATGCTACAATTATGTCACTGTTTAGCCATGGCCAAGGGGTGATTGCAGATCTGTGGATTTACAGATAGCAATCCTTTCATCACCCAGTTGTGTGTTTCACCAGCACAGGATTTGGAGGCTGTGATAGTTGCCATGGCACCCACATGTGTACCAGGAAGATTGTCAGGAAAGGGTGATTTATGTTCACAACAAAATGAATTTTAAAAAAAAGTGATCAAAGGTGAGTGGTACATTTTAAACTGCGCTCCTGAGAAATCGAATCCTTTTTCTTTTTGGTGTGAGGCCAAAGTTGTGATTCTCCATGCCAAAAAAAAATGCTGGTGTGGGGATGTAATGACTCGGGCATGGTGCTGGGGTGGTGCTGTGACAGCCCTGCTCTGGTTCCTGCTCTGGTTCCTGCTCCAGGACACTCTCAGAGTGCCAATGCCACACCCGCTCCAGGTAAAAATGGCACGAGGGATAAATGAAGATTGCTAATAGCTCTCCTCAGAAATTCACAAAATTCCCGTGCTGTTGGTGTGGCCACTGGCCCAGCAGTTACAGATCACACTTGTGGTTCCCATCGCCTCCGAGCAGCTGAATCAGAGACTCAGAGATCATTTCCTGGAGGAGGATGGGCACTGCCAGCCCCTCACCCTCAGCTTTGCCCTCCCAGGAGCACTCCCAGCCCTGGCATTCCCTGCTGGAAGGAGGAGGCTGGGCCAGCCTGGGGTGTGACAGCCTGGGGTGTGCCAGCCTGGGGTGTGCCACCTGGGCTGTGCCAGCCTGGGCTGTGCCACCTGGGGTGTGCCAGCCTGGGCTGTGCCACCTGGGGTGTGCCACCTGGGGTGTGCCAGCCTGGGGTGTGCCAGCCTGGGCTGTGCCAGCCTGGGGTGTGCCACCTGGGGTGTGCCAGCCTGGGGTGTGCCACCTGGGCTGTGCCAGCCTGGGCTGTGCCACCTGGGCTGTGCCAGCCTGGGGTGTGCCAGCAGGGAGAGGAGAAACCCAACTCCAGGGCCAGGGACAGGGCAGGGGCAGAGCCAGAGGGAGCAGGGAGCCTCCTCCCTGCCTCAAACACAAGCTTCTCCTCTTCAGGTTTCCTTCTTCCTTCCAATTAAGGGAAGTGACCACTTAATTCCAGCTAATTAGGGAGTTTTTAGATCTATTCTCCACTGTACATGGCAGATCAGTGCCCTGCCTTTGCCGTGAACTCGCATGGATTAATTGTTCCTACTGCACAGTTTAATTACTTCAGTTCAACACTTATTTACTTTTGACTTCTAATTGACATTAGGAGTGCCTTTGTTTGTATTGTGTGACTCTTTAAGGAAAAACTTGTAATACTGTGATTTTATTTTCAGTAAAAATGACAAAATACCTACAGGAAACTTTGATATTATGTGGGTAAATTGTTTTCTAAGAGATTATAATGTGGAGGACTTAAAACATTTTTATATGTTAGGGCCAAAGGCTTTTGTACTCACAATTCTAATTTTTCTGTGTTGCTGATTCTCAGCTCTAGTTAGTAGTTTTCCCCTTTTGTTTTCATGCTATTTGATCAGGATCTGTTTTCTGATCATCTGGAAAGACTTTCATTTTGAAAAGAGGCTTCTTCCTGTGAGGACTGAGATAAAATACCTCAAAACATGAATCCTGAAGATGCAAAAGTCATGAAGGCAGAGGTGAATTCAGCTCTATAAAATGTTCTCTAGGTGTGGCATCATGCTTGATCTTTGATTTTCTGAAAGTCCTCAGGTTGCTCAGGTTTAAGTCATGACAATTCTCGTGTGCCATTGGGTATCTTTGGTGCCAAAGCAGAGCAAATGTGGTGTAAAAATGCACTTATCACAAAAAAAGAGAGAGAGGGGCAGATGTGAGCATCTGCCAGATGAGAAATGAGGGAATACCTGAAGTTTTTCCTCTTCTTCTCTTCCCTGTGCCTTGTTGTCCATCAGGGAAGCCAAGGTTTGTGCTGTACTTAACTTTTAAACTGGTTGCACAAACAGCTGGAGTGAGTTCTGTGTAGTTCCTGTACTACAGGAACTGACCCTCTGCAAGAACACTTAAAATAATCATCTCCAGAGCTGACTGTACAGTGACAGAAAATAGGGGTTTAATTATTCTTGCCACGATTTGATTGTCTTTTACATAGGATTTTGTTTTCCATCTGGATTCCTACATGTTTTTCAGTGGAATGGTGAAATATTTAAGCCTCTGGCCGTAGCTAAAATATTCCCCATACACTTTGCAAAGAAGTTTGTTGTCCCTATAGCATTATAATGATGCAAAGTTTATTTTGTCTATAATAAATATATTATTAATCCATCAATAATAAAAGATTACTGTATATCCTTTCCTAATTTTAACTTGCTATCTTTAGTTGTGAAGTGGAAAGGTTGGTTGTTTTTTTTTTCCTTTTATTCCATTTCTTCTCTGCCTACAATAATTTTCTCATTCAGCTTAACACTTACTCAATTTATGCAGTGCCCATCTCCTACCCTGAAGAGCAAGAGTCTTCTACTTAATAAGAAATACTTATTGGCACATAGCTTTGATTCATAAAGAGAATGTTTCCTTGAGAGAGTAATTGGTTTGGGATTTTTTTTTTTTCCTGCTTACCAAAGGAGCTTATCAAGTTCTTTTACAGAATCCTTAATATTGTTGTTTTTCTTCCTTGAATGTGAATAAGTGCTACAGTCTGGAGGAAACCTGACTCCTAACTTTCACAAATTGTGAGTTAAAACTCTGTTTTCATAAGAAATAAAATAAAATAAAAAATCTATATTGTTGAGTCCTGTAAACAAGGTGATCCCTGTGACTGCAAACTGTGTTGGTTCAAAGGCAGCCGGGTCCCCTTGGCCCTTTGGAGAAGAAGTCAGCTCAGAACAAGATCTAATAATGCAATAGAGTTATAGGTCACATTTGTTGGGCTTACAGTGAGAAAATATTTTAAAGGCTGATGTGCTGATGGTCTGTCAATATTAGGAGTGAAGTGGGAATCAGGTAGACAAATCTAGTGGGTATTTGTCTAATTAGCAGTGACCTGTATTAAAGCAGAGCTGCCTGAATTAAATTCGTTATTGCTCATCTGGTACTAACTTTCTTTCTATCTGAGAATCTGGCAAATCTCATCTAGAATGCTAATTCTATAATTCTATCCTTCTGTCTTTTCCTCTGAGGTATCTTTTCATTTAATAATGAGTTCCTTCATGGTTTTTAAATTTAGAACAGAGCCCCCTTTTTGGGGAGGGGGGTATCTTTTAATTTTTGCACTGAAAGATGTAAATAGTTCTTTTGAGGGAAAGCAGTAGGAGAGGTGGGTACTTCAGGTAGTATCAGATCTGTTGCCTTCAAACATAAGAATAACATATTGAGTAGCAAGGTAGCAACTCCTCTGTCGCAGAAGATTTTAAAAATTAATCTCCAGCATTTAGCATCCTCCTGTTTTAAACCCAAACCTCTTTTTTGGGGAGATCTATGCTGCCACTGTCCATCCTTCTCTGTCTCGGGGTTAATAACTTCCCTTTGCTTTGGTAAATCTGAGTTTGCCTTGAGCTGCTGACCCCCCAAAGCTGGAGCAGCTTTAGGCTCAGCTTTGAAGAGAGTTGAGGAAGTGCAGAGTGACTGCTGCTGATGTGAACTCTGCCAAGATGCCTTGATAAACTGGCAAGGAAATTAATATACAAGGGTAGAAGGGATTACAGACAGAGATAGAAGGATTAGACTGTGCACTAGCAGCAAGACTTGCTGTAAAACTGTTGCTTCAGGCTTTTGTTTATTATTTGGAGAAATTCTATTTAAATGCAGATTAGATTTTGTACCTAGAAGTACAACTTAGTCTTTGTTTAGAAACTCCACAAAGAAGAATGAGCACAGGGCTCTTGTTTCCATTCCTTGGTGAACTTTGACAGTCACGTTGCTTATCCTGTTATCTGGATTAGATATGCAAGCTCTGGATACAGGAGTTTTAGCAGTTTGTTTAGAGACCCGGGTTTAATTAATCAGTGTAAGATTACCAAATTGCCTTGGGATGAAAAACTGCGCCTGAGAAGTTGTAATTGGCTGCTGACTAAACAGAAGGGCCCAGCTCTGCTCTGGGTGTTTGGGAGGGGGAGAGCAGGGCAGAGGCAGGAGGGAAAAAAGGCAAAGAAGAAGAAACAATCAGTGAATTGGCCAAGTAGATTTTGTGACCTGAAATATTTTCACTCTGCATACAGCTTAAATTTTTTTGTGTTCTGTAATCAAACACCTTGTGAAATGACACTTTGCCTTCCTCAGAAGTAAAAATGAAATTAAAATAGTGCTTTAGCAGTGCTGATGGGTTTATGAAAAGTAGTCTGAAAAGTCTTACCTTTAAATAGAATCCTAAATACTCAAAATGTATTTTTTAAATTTCCATAAAAACATCAGTAAATTGTAGCTAAGGAAATATCCCAATCGCTTCCCATGGGTTTATTTTTATTCCTTTATCCATTCTTCTTCCATCTTGTTAGCACCTCTCCAGCAATCCTTACTGATCTTCTCAAAATTATGATAAATTGATAATTAACATAAATAAGACAACTTTTTCTTAATCATCTCATTTTTTCTGTGCAAACCCCCTCCCCCCAACATGTCATACTAAAAACACTGATTTCAAGGGATATTTTCATTTCACCTATTTCTTCCTCCCCAGCATAATTTGTGACTTATCCACCAACTTTCATGACAGAAAATTCACACAGTGACTGGCATGAAATGTCACTGGGATTCATGTACAGCAGCAGAACTGAAATATGTTTCAGGATTTGAGATTTTGACCCAATTTTGGAAAAGCATGGGTGGTTTGAATTGTTGTAAATATATATATATGTATTGATATAAAGATGACTCTTGTTTTTTGTCTAATATGTCAGATGGCAGCCAGATTTGGCTGACTGGAAATCAAGAGTGTGCTCTGAGCAGATTTATTTCACCAGCCATAGAACATGTTCAGGAATTTTATATTGATCATTTAGCATGGAAATAACAAGGCAAAGTAATGCACTTAATGTGGTGTTATGGTCATGGTGAACCATTTGGCAAGGTATAATTTAGTATTATCAGGTTCATAAATCTTGTCTTTTGAGAATATAATGAACATTTCTCCATGTGTTACCCAGCTTTGTTATGAAGTGGAGAAAATATGAAGATCAAGTCTTTACTTAAAGGAGGTTGTTGAAACTTTTTGCCTCTTGCCATTTTAGCTACCCTGTGGCTTTTTTGCTCCTTTCTTTATTTCTTTTTGATGGACAAGCAAAAAAAATAACTAAAATGAAAAAAAAAATATTCTTCAGAAGATAAAGAACCCTGGACCAATAATTTACAAGAAATAACATATGCTTCAGAGCTCACACACTCCATTCAAAGTATCACAGCTAATTAATAATCTGAATTTGTACAAAATTTTTCTGTGCTGCCCCTTTAGAGAGCCAATTGTTCTCCTTCATGCATTATTGGTAATGTGATGAGCTGTGCATAAAATAAGTCAGAAAAAAAAATGTATCTATGATGAGCAATGCATGTCTGGTGAGTGACAGAATTTGCCATAAGTGTCAGAGGAGAAAGTAGAGAATCCCAGAGTTAGCAGCATGGGAATGTCACATTCTGGTACCATACAGAGCCAGTGGATGGACTGTGAGGTAATTACTAGAACAGCTTATTTTCCTTTAATGCATCATCTCACAGTCACTCATACTCTTAAGCTGTATCAGATATTTATGTTCTTTTTTGAGAATTTCTTGTAACAGAATTGGCTGGAATACAGCAATTACCAGACTCGATTTGAATATGCACTTGAATCTGTGTGCACTGACCAATCTTTTTTTTAATATTTATTTATAATACTTATTTTCATTTTTTGGCATTTTTTAGTTACCATTTCAGGCAGGTTGGCAGGACCAGCAAAAGTTATGAGCTCTGACTTTAGTTGTGGTGTAGTTGAGAACGTTTTGTAACAGTTTTTTGGGTTGGTTTTTTTTTTGTGCTGGAGAGAGAAGCCTGCATTCAGGATGCTTACTGTGAGCCTGTGGAACTTCTGAAGTAATTGTATCTAAAAATCTTTGGACAAATGGCCTTTCTAGTGGGTACTTAGGGTCCAAATTAGAAAATACAGTTTGCTGAGCTGCCCTCTGGGGTGGCCAGCACCTTGTTACTTGTGAAGATGGAACCTTGTAATGAAAAGCCTGGCATTAAAATCTGATGGACCAGAACTCCTTTGGAGTGCACCTTGCTTTCCCCACTTCCCTCTTCTCTTTCATGAAAGGATAGATATTAATATCTGCTTTTTTCCCCCTCTTTTCTCTGGAACACGAGAATATGACCATTCACTTCAGAGCTCTTATTCTTCAAGTTGTCACAAGTATGGGGGCCAAGTGCAAAGCTCTTTTGTTGGGAGCTGGACACCCCTTCTCCTCCTGCTGCTTTGGAGCTGTCCTCAAGCCCATTTACACTCTCTGCTGCATCCTTATATTGATCTCATCTCTCCTCTCATGAAATGCCAAGCTCCAAGCTGTTTTTATGTGCTGCTTAGTTCCTCTGAAGGGTCTTTCTTGTGGGAAGGGGTGCGAGCTCATCCAGGGGAGTGTGGGTGCCGTGGCTGGAGCTTCAGTGCTTGCACAGCAGCCCAGCCACGCTGCAGTCCTGCCCTGAGCTCCCTGCTGAATGCCCAAGGCAGTTCTGACCTTCCTGCCATCCTCTGGATAACCATTTGTGAAGTCACTTTTCCACACGTGATGATGGTGCTGGAACCAGAAAGGGAGAGCAGACTTGCTGCTCCCAGGAGTATTTCCTGCTTTCTCCTGCACGTGTCCCGTTCCCTCCTCCTCGTTTCCAGTCTCTGTGTTTGGCTCATTCCCCAGGGGAAGGAGAGCTCAGCGTGGAAACCCCAGCTGGAAACCCCAGCTGGAACCCCCAGCTGGAAACCCCAGCCTGTCTGCAGAGCCTTGGGAGAAAAGGGCACAACCCAACAACCCAAGGCAGAAACACGCGGGGAAAAACGGCTGCAAAACAAATCACTCACCAGCCAGGGGTAGTAACAGCACAGTTCTGAGAAACACTGCTGGGGGTGAGCATTCCTCACTGCAGAAGGGCCAATCTATTTCAACTTACATTAAAATAATGAGATTTTACAGTGGGAACAGTTGTAACTATGGTCCAGTCCGTTTTAAAAATGAATTAAAGTTTGATTCCGAGAAGCACTTTGAGGAATTTCTAGAATTGGTTTACCACGTAAAGTTTTATGAAATCGTTACATTTTATTACATTACAGTTAGTGCTAAATTTTAAGATATATCTTTTGGAAAGTTTTGGCACTGTAAGAAATCATCAAAGCACATAAAATTCTCTGATTTTTAGCAGTTTATTAAAATAATGAGCTCTTCATCATGGGAAGAGCTATTCACATATTCATGGGTTTTTGATGTTCTATTTGGTTAGATTTAGTAATGACAATGATAGGCAGCTTTTCAGTATTCCTATATTTTGTTGTACATTTTGAAATGGTCAACACAGCTCTTTGGCAGAGAGGAAAAACTGAATTTTTGCTATCATGTTTTATCATTTGGGTTTCTTTGAGTGCCAAGGACATCATCCCCTTCTCCAACAGGTATGCTTTAAAAATAATATAATATAATATAATATAATATAATATAATATAATATAATATAATATAATAGCATGATCCTCTTCTTGCTTTTTCTTGATTTATATCACTGTGATCCATTTTCTCTAGACTGTTTNATATAATATAATATTATACAATATTATACAATATAATAATATATAAATATCCAATGCTCAAGAGTGAAAAAATCTGGTTTAAGCTCTCTCAAGCTGGGCACCCAGAAAAAATGGAATAATGGAGGCTGCATAATTTTGCTCAATTTTTTAATTCCTCACTTTCCCAGATGCACATGGCCTCAATAAAGCAGGTAATGCAGGTGGGGTATTATCCATGTTCGTGAAGCTTTTGATTGTGCTGTGAAAACAACAGAGTACATGAGGAAATGAATAAATCTGCATTCAACAAAGGCTTTGAAAGTATTAATTAAAAAGGTGTATGGCCACATGCTGATTAGGGTAGATAAAGAGAAATATTGAATAACTACTTACTCTCTGAATTGGGCCCAAGGGTCCTATGAGAAAAATAGTATAAGATAATGTAATTAAAGTTTGCATCAAAACACATTTACACAAGGGAACTGAATTCATATTGCAGAGTTTGCACTTTGTAACTCTGCAGGGCTTCCCTGGGAAATGTTGGATCCCTTCAGTACAGAGGTTCTTCTTTGGGACAGGAGGTACTGATCACACACTTGGCATATTCACCTCACTGAAGGCCTTAGATTCAAGGCATTCACAGAATAAATAAGTATTTGAATCAGAAAAAAAAAACCAAATATTGATTGCAGCACATTTGGAAGCACAGTTCAGTTGGGTTCTGGAATATGATAGAAGAAAGGGAGGAAGGGAGCTGGGATGTTCTGAGGGAGTAACCCACATAAGCCTACGTATTTACAAACACTTGAGCACTGATATTTACTATTATATCAGCAGATAAGATCCTCTGTAAAACATCTAGGTAGAGCCAAATGAGTTTTTTATTTCCTGGACAGGTCTGGACTACTCACTGTTTTTTTTCCCCTCTTTTTCCCTGGGGAAATTTGGTTACTCAAGTCCTGAAGCTACATATTTACTCAGTGTAACAAGAGCAGGAGCAGAGAAAGGGCTCTGGTGTGTACAGAATTAGGAGACAAGTCCATGAAGGGGTGGATAAATGGAGTCACAGTCTGACAGGGAAGGGGCCATGGCCACTCTGCAGCAGCCACTTCTGTGGAGAGGGGGAATTCTCCCTGTGCTGAAGCTGGGGACAAAACAATAACTGGCTGAAATAATAATAGTTAGAATATTGACTATCATGTCATGATCAATTGCTCATTTCAAGTGTTTCTGGGCTTTACAATACCTCTCCAAACCCCTGTTACAATCACAGCGTGCCACATTCATGACAGCATCTCAGTGCTTTCCCATTCCACCGGGTAATGGACTCATAACTACAAAATGCGTTGGGTTTTTTCTACTGTAACAGCACCCGAAACACGTTATAAACGCTGTTATATCCAGTTGCTTCTGTAATTCAGATTATATACAGGTGCATAGCAAGTGTGGTGTGACAGAGTAGTAGATCACCCCGCAGCTGCTGTTGTCACGGGGATAATGACAATAAATAGGGAATTGAAGACCCCGGTGCAGCACTGCAGCGAGGCCCTGCGCTGCACGGGTGTGCTGAGCAGCAGGCTGTGGCCCCAGAGCATCGGCACCATTTCTGCAGAGCTCTGAATGTCCCTGCCCCCCCCGTGCCCCTCTGTCCCCAGCTCGGGCTGTGCAAACGAGGGCCAGCAGAGCCCTGATGATTCTTTCTGCCTCAGGGCAGCACAGAGGGTCAGAGAAACGACCTGTGAGTGTGAAAACGAGAAAAATACTCAGTGTCAGGAACCTCCCTATTTGAGGAGCTGGAGTCAGGGGGTTGTTATTTGTTTGTTTTCCCCCCAAGACTTTCATGTCCTTTCCTGCAGAAGTTCTGCAGTCACTCCAGTTTCATCTTCCAGCATTCCAACAGCCCAGTCGGTGGGAGGCTTTTGCCCAGCCATGATAAATTATTCTCTGTCAGAATCCAAATCTGCCTTTTCAAGTCTGATCATTTGTGATGAATTTATTCTGTTAACATGGGCTTGAATAGAAGCAATAGAGGATAATAAATTAACTTTAAGCGTATTAATGACATCTCTAGACTATGGGTGAATTAAGGAATAAATAGATGAAATAGGTTCAATAACAGGCTGGTGAACACTTAGCAATTGGCTGGTAGCTTGTCATTTAGGTCCTTTTATATCCTATGGTTAATTAAAAACACAGAGAGATTTAAAGCAGCCCTTTGGAACACAGACTGAGTTCGAACTCCTCCTGCCATCCACAGGAACTGTAGGAAAGGTGGTTGAGAAATTCAGTTTCCTGAAGCTCAAGGAACATCAGCTTCAGAAATTCAGGTTTGGACCCTCTCAAAAAGAAATCTCTGCCAAAAGTGATGACAGCTTTCTCTATGGCATCTGCCAGAGCAGCACTTAACCCAGACTTAAAATATCCTTTCTGCAGAACTTAAGAAAAAATAAACATAAATTATGGGAGTTTGTGGGTTTGCTCTTATGAACTAGAGCTTAGGTTAGTTCAACAACTTCCACTCCTAGCAGGAGCTGCTGGGATTTATTTGGTTACCTCCAATGTGTGTCTGCCCTGACCAGGATTTCAAAACTAGCTTGAAACTTAGACATTCAAAAGAGCTGGATGCTGGATGCTGGATGCTGAGCTTTGTAAGAACTGATTTTTCTTAAATCTGATCCTAAGGTAGACTCTGTCCCATTCAGTAGAGAAATGCCTGGTTGAGGTTTATATACTAAGGGAGGTGATAAGTTCCCTGACAAGTCTGATTGTGAGTTTTTAACCTTGTTAAATAATATATGTTAGGCTTTTATTAGCCTAGGCATATTCATGCCAAAGCTTATCAAACAGGAGTGAACATTACATTTTTTGCAAAGACAGCTATGGTTCAATGTATAAAAATATGAATGTAAGGAGGGCTGAGTCAAAATTTGACACCTACTCTCTGAAATTTGAAGGTCAGTAAATTGATATCTCTCCTCAGAATCCTTACATAGATACACATAGGCAGTGTGTGGTTATAAGAAAGTATTTATATAATTGAGTTTATAAAAGCCTAATTTAAGGATCAACCAATGTGTTTATTTCCATTTTAAAATATTTCCATCTTTGAAGTAATGAAGTTTAATTTCATGAACAATTGGATACCTCATGAAGTTTAACTTAATTCCCCTGCAGTTTTATACTTTCTATGCTCCAAGTAATTAATAATAATAAAAATAACAATAATAATAATAATAATAACTACTAGCCTGTTTTCAAGCATCATAGTCCTCATGGCTGCAGCTACAGAACCTTTCCTGACAGCTGTTGCAATGGGCTGACAAGGTGCTGTCAGCAGCTGCTCACTTCCATTCTCTTGGCTGATCTTACTGACACTAAAATCCTCCAGAATCATCACAGCTATCACTGTTTCCTAACAATGTCTTTTTAAAATTATCCGTGCTAGGAGAAAATGTTCTGTAAAGAATTGTGTCAAGTGTTGATCTGGCCTAAATTATTCCCATCATTTGTCAGTTGTCCAGGGACTGATAGAATCATCTGTTAAAAAAAAAAAAAAAGAAAACCTTACCAGTTTAGTAATGCTTCTAGCTTAAATTCCAGTATTTTTATATTTTAATTGAAAATTACTTTGGAGAACGTATATATATATATATATATAATGGGTGTGTGTGTATATATGTGTGTGTGTGTATATATATATATGTGTGTATATATATATATGTGTGTATATATATATATGTGTGTATATATATATATGCCAAAAACCTTAATAGTTGGAGAAGGCTCATCTGATTGAGATGAGGGATTTCCAATCAAAGAGCAAAACTTCAGTGGGGAACCTGGCCTCAAGGGAATGTTAAAGAGCTGGTAGCTGTGACAGTATTGCCTCATCAGGATGCTGCCCAAATTTCTGAAGGTGCCAGCAGTGCCTGTTAGGGCCAGTTAGGAATCTGGAGCCATCTCAGTCAGTGACTTTGAACTCTCAGGTAAATGGTGGAAGCTGCAGTTTTCAGGAATCTTTCTTCTTGTTCAAATGTCTGCTCGGAATGAGGCTCTGAGCTAATGTGCAAAGATTGCTCCAAACCACTCGGAGCCACACTCCCATGCCTGACTGGAGCACAATGAAGTTTGGATTATGCTGTTTTAAATTATCACCCATTTGAAGTCATTTTCTTTATAAAGCAAGATTAAAATGACTGTAATTCAAAACATTTTACCTCAAATTGATGTGAAAATTGTAGTGTTCATATTATTTCCATTTTTCAATTTGACAAAACATTTCACTCCACATACAAGCTTTTCTGTGTTGTCACTATCTTAACAGTGAAAATATGAATTTTACTCTGTGCACTTGACTCTTTCCTAATGTGTCTTATTTCTTAACACTACTTATTTAAGTTTTTGAAAGCATGTCTTTCTATAGGTTGTTGTAGTACCTGGGGAAAATACAAACAGATTTAGGAGGTTTGCTTACCTCCTTTCTAACCCACACAATAACAGTTTATAACTTCATATTGTTAAGTTTGTTCCCTGGCCTTCCTACATGCCTGATGGTTAGATAAGTGCTGATGAATAAGCAAAGCAAGGAAGAAATTGAAGTTCTAGCTTAATGGAGTTGAAACTCAGATTATTTACCTGAAACTTCCTTTCATTTGCTTTCATATTAATATCAGAGAAGAAATTTCTCTGCATGAATTTTCCTCGAAGTTTCACGTCTCTGAATAGAATCATGTAGGGATAGAATGGTCTTTTCCTCAGAAGTTTATTTCATAGACAGGGAGTATTATTAGTAATGCTTTTTAAAAACCCACTAAATTCTGAGTAACTTACTTGAGTTCCCCATGAAAAAGGGTTTTTGTGTCATCTAAGACAGAGTTCTTGCAGAGTCCTTGAGGAAGCAAAGAACAGAAAACAACACTGAAAAGCACTGGAAAATTAAATGACTTGCAGAAGTCCTCGTCTAAACTATTGCCAGTGAGATTTACAACTGCAAAGTTCCTGGCCTAAAAATACAATTGCATTTATTTTTGTCACGCTGTGTTCGACCGTAAGTGCAACAGAATGCCAAACCTTATCACTTAAAGTAACAGCAAGGCACATGTCAGCCTTCAGACCCCCAAACCCTGTGAAAGGGCTGCTCCTGTGTGCTCAGTCTGCAAAGGATAATTCATTCCTTACTAGGGGGTACGATTTCAAGAGCTGAAAGCTTTAACTGGTACATATGTATAGGGTAGATTTAAAGTGATTATGGAAATGTCACCACAGGACAATGCATTATTAGTAGGCCCTCATATGTTGTATGCTGTCCCCTTATGTTTGCTGATAATTAAAAAGCAGATTGGGAAGTCGTGGTGAGAACGAGTGCAAAATGTCCCTTTTATCATTTGCAATAAATATGAAATAGTGGTCTTGCTGTATCCTTCAGTGATTGTTCTATTTGTGTTGGTGACAAATGACATCTTTCTCCTTGTAATGTGCCTGCAGGGTTAAATGACTTTATTATTATTAATGAGTCATTGCTCCAGCTGCCCAGAAATACAGCGAGTAGGAAACATAAGAGATTTAGACCTAAGTAATTACAAACGTAATTATTACCTTTCAAATTTCATTTTTACAGCAATCACAAGGTTGTTAATCAAACATGGCCCTTTCCATGTGTTCACACTTTTTGGAGCCTTTGTCAAAGGGATGAGTAGCTCCGTGGGTCCGCCGAGGGTAGTCAGTGGCAGATTGACAAAGTGGTCTTGACAGAAAGCTGCTGTGAGAAATTGGGTGGAAGCTGCTGCGTGGTCATCAAGGAGGCTGTGGTTGAGAGGGCTCTCCGAGAGGAAAACCCTCCTGAGCTGCTGCCATATGGAGGAGAGTGTCCTCCTGGGGAGGACAGGGGAGCAGGGGGCCACCCGGCGGGCTGGGGCGAGCTGGAGCGTTGGAGTTCCGCTCCTCCAGCCCGTCCTTCCCCAAGGTTGCTGGTTGTCATGAGGGGAGCTAAAAACCACAGCACAGCCAGCTTTAGGGGAATTAAAAACCATGGCCTCCAAACCTGAAATATTTATCCTAATCACTCATAATTATGGATTTTTAAGTTTTGAGGTGGAGCATAAGGTTTATTCTGCTGCAGTAGCGGCAAGGGCGTTGCAGGGAGTTCAGAAAAGGGGAATAGATGTGATTATTGTTTGGCCATGTTGCAGATGCCATGAAATACAAGCAGTGCTGTTTCCCAGAATCATAACCTGAATTGATATTTATCGTGAAATGTAAAATCTGAGGGACAGCTTTGGAGAAATGAGAACATTTCCATTCAATATTGCCATTTCTTCATAATATGAAGGATCCTCATATTTTAAAGAAATAAGTGAAAATGAATTGAATAGAGAAAAGGGGAACTACCAGTTACCACACTTTATACCCCCAAATGCAATGTGAATCAACACTGTCACAAAGCATTTGAATTTTGAAACTACATTTTTAGTGGGCAAATTGTTTTGTCAAAAAACCCTCAGCAAGCTTTATTTATATATTCAATTGGAATGAATTTATATTGTTGATGGTCAAAAAAAAAATGTAATAGCTATCAGCACTCAAAAAAAGCATAATGTGTTAGATTTCAGCATAGGTAATTATTGTAAAAATATTTGAAAATCAATAGTCAGGGTATTCATAGTAAATTTTTTTTTGGTTAATATTCTAATAAGGAAATGTAGTTTGTTTGGTTTTTTCCTTAAAATGTAATTGGACTCACCACAGAAGATACAGAATATTTTTAGACTGTTGTGGGTCTGTTTTGGTTGCTGCTCTAGTGGTCTTTGACTTTAAATTTCTGTTTGTGTATATCTGATGAAAACACAATTCAGAACAACTTTTATTGGCTATCTTTTAAGTTTTCACAGGAGATATATGTCTATTAGCTCTCTGAGCATTTGGGGGTTTTATGACTCCCTTTTGAAAATTAATGTTCCATTTAAGTGTCTGAACTGTGACCAATTGCCCACAGTTGTTCAATTACTTCATTTAAAAGATTTTTTTAGTATTCTACTTTCCATCAAACTTTTGTTTATTTCTTTACTGTAAAGTCACTAAAAAGGGAAGAGAGAGCACCATTTGGCATGGAGCTACACCAAGAGGCTGAAGTGCACAGAGGGAGCAAACACAGACATTTGAGGGGTTTTCCCCACAGCAACCCGTGAAGGAGCTGCTGTGTGTGAACAGAGCTGAGCAGGAACTTCTGCTCATCCCCATCCTCCCCACTGCTGAGGGGGCTCACCCAGCCCTCTCCTGGTGTTTGAGAGGGATAATTTGGTATTAGAGAGGGATAAATGAATTTTGATATGCTATTATAGTGATGTTATATTGCTCCGTTATCGAGTTAGTGCTTCTGACCCCGTCCTACCCAGAAATTCCCTTCCCTTTGTCTCTCTCTGACACTCACCCTATCTCCAAGCCCAGACCTTTGTTCTGATGTATCAGCATTTTTGATTGACGTATCTGATTTTTTGATTACACAGCCTAAGCTTAGGAAATGCATTTTCTTCTGTTTCCACACCAAAGTGAGTTTATGTAGATTGCCTAGTGATTCTTAGTTCTCTTTAGGGATCTTCACTCTTTTGGGATATTTAGTGATTTTTAGTAAAATAAATAAGCTGCCTTTCCTTCGTGGACACACATAATTTTATTTGAAACTTAAATCTGAAAATCTAGGTATAGTGCTATATTATGTGTAAATGGTTCCTCTGAAAAGTGACACCTGAAGCCCTTTTTTATTCAGCATATTTTTGTAGGATGTTATGTTTATTACAGGAATTTTACATCAGCAGCAGAGCTTAATATGTATCACTTAAAATGCACAGTCTTTGCAGGTATGGGGGAAAAAATGCTAATTTCACTCTTCACTGTGTTTCCAGGTCAAAGGTTATTGCTGGAGGATAAACCATTCCTCACTATGTAGTTTCACCTTGTTTAATTGATTTGAATTTGAATTTATATTCCATGTTAAATAATGAACCATGTATTAATAATTAAGAAGGTTCAGTACAAATGGGAAGCAGTTAATTAAATATTAAATAAAGCACATTGTATTAGCCAGTATTGTAATCAATATATTAGATTTTAAGTTATCCATTTTAGATGGTCATTATACTTTACTAGTTATAGTTAAAATTCTCATTGAAAACTCAATATACACTTTCGAGGCCAAGAAACATGCAGCCTTTGCAAATGACCATTTTTTTGCCCCACAAATATCAGCAAAACATGGACATAAAAGATAAATTCAATTGGACTGTTAGAGCAATAAGGGTCAGTGCCATGTACTGTCCTGCAACTCTGCCACACCCATGTTCATTAGGCTGAAAAACAGAGTTTGCAGGAGATTTGGGGGCTTGGTTTTGTTGTTTGTTTTTTTTTTTCCTTTTTGTGTGAAATCTCTTTCTGTGGAAAGCAGTAATTATTGAAGCTGAACTTTTTACAGGAGCATTGCCTTTAGACCATATCTTGGTTATGATTAATACAAGATTGAGGTTCTAGTCAGAATAACAATGAGGTAACCAAATGAAAGATTAATGTGCTTTATTTGTAGGGCTATTGTTTGTGAGAGAAAGATTCACTTCACAAGCATAGTTAATGAGACAGGAATTACCAGAGGCTGACTCTCCTGCCCTGACACTTCCTCCATTTCCTCTCTCCCTCACCAACTTTCCTTGGCCAACTTCAATAATGTTTGCTTGACTTGTTGAATCCAGGTGCAAAATCCTCATACCTCATCCTACCATTTGGATTTTATGAGAAGTACTTTTTCGGGTTAAATTCAAATTAAAACCACGGCTGTAGGGATATAAACTTTGTGCACTGGAATGGAAGCAGAGCTGATTCTTGCAAGCTACCCAGCACAATCTGTCAAGCCTAGGTAGCACAGGAAGATGTGGTTTCCCTCACGCCTGTTGATTCCTCAGTCAGAACATCTGGAGGATCAATCTTCCTCTCATTTCTCACAAGCAAAGCAAGCTCTGTACACACAGCTGAAAATTAGAGTGGTGTGTCCTACTTGTTCTTTGAATAAAAAGGTTCCAAGGCTAGAATTTAAGTAACTCTTTTAGGTTTTTAATTTATTGAGACATATACAGGAAATAAAATATTCATAGGGAACTCCTCCCAAAGGCATTTTATTATTAAACCAAAAAGCTAGAGTATATTATAGCAGCACTCATTTAGGGTTTCTACATTCAAGCTTCTTCCTCCTGACCTTATTAAAGTAACCCAGTTTACACTAACTACTATTCCCCCCTCCCTTTTTTATTGTTAATGTCATTTCTGTTCTCCTCATATGGTGGAGACCTCTAAATGATGTTACTCAAGTGGCCACTTTTGGTCACCAGGGTAATTCCGGATGATAATTTCCCCACATTACGCTTGAATCCCTGCTTAGATTTAGCACCACATTTAGCAAATACACATGGGCAAAACCTGGTGGGGGGGGGCCTGACCCATTCCTTAGGAGCTTAAGGCTGAGATGAGGAGCTGGGGCTGTCATCTCCATCACTCTGGTGGGTTCCTGCTGAGCAGAGAGCGCTGGAGGTGCGCTGGGAGCTGCTGACTACGAAACGCTCCGGTAAAGGAGAGGCACCTCTGGATGCTGACAGAACAGTGTTGGCACTGCAAGCCATGTATTCATGTATGTGCTGTGTTGTGAAAATATGAAAAATAGCTCAGCAATGGCATAATTATGGGCAATTTGCTTAATTGCTTGCTAATTGTTGCTTGCTTTATTATGAAACAAGAGTGCTCTAAATGTAACACTGGATGGTTTGCATCCAAAATGTGTCAAATTCAAAACTGGCTTTTCATGAAGGCTTCAGCTACATGGCTTTAAAATTCAAGCACTCTGTATTCTGTGGTTTAAGGGGTTTTTTTCCTTTTTTTAAAATTAGTTTGGAAATCTTCTTTGCACAGTTTTTATGTCCCTAAACCTGCATTGGTATAGTGCAGTCTGGTGGTTTCTGAACTTCTAATGATTCTGAGTACTTTGCTAAATGAATGAATTTACAAATGTCTTTTGATCATTGCTACACATGTGGATAAAGGTAGAGATCTTTTAAGACTTCTCCAGGAGCTTATGTTCTTGATTGTCCAATCCTTAGAGAAGCACATCTTCCTTTCAACACATGCCTTTGGATTTTTTCTTTTAAGGGATATGTACAGTTCTGAAAGTTTGGCTGTTTGGAAAAGCTACTCTCTTATTTTCAACCAATATATCCAGATATGAGCAGAAGGTTAGACCAGAAGTCCTTTCCAGCCTAATCTCTGTGATTCTGTGGAGCAAGTGATGACTTTCATGGCAGAGGGAGGAAAGAACCTGCCCTCTAGGTGTTCTTTTAGTAGCACAAGCCTCTTTTGAGGCTGGAGGGAAAGGGTAGCAAAGAAAGTGTGTTGTCTATACACCAAGTATGTGCTTCAATGGTCTTACAAGTATTTTCCAACCAAAATGATTCCATAATTCTAACTTTTCAACATTCTGAGACTGCTGGTAGCATACTCGTACCAACAGCCTGTCTCACTTTGTGAATTTTCCATGAGAAACAGTCTTAAAACTGGAACATGATATTAAGCTGGAAATGTCAAAGTATTGTGGCACATTTTGTAGACTGAGGAGGAGAGTACCATTGTCAAGTTCTTCAGTTTTCATCTCCAAAAAGCAAAGGGGATAATCAACATTTTTATTTACTGAGTCTAAAATCACACAGACTTTATAACCATAAGAAGTCCCTGGTCAAAACAAACAAGGGGAAAAAAGGTATTTTTTGTAGCTGTTTTGATGGAAGGATAGCTATCTGGCAAGGCAGAAATTCTGCATTTTCTTGAGTGAAGGTAAATATTCTTGAAAACTGTTTTGAACTATAAATGATGAGACTGTGGAACAATGAAGAAAGTCTTTTAACTGTTGAGCTTTTAGTTATATTTGACAGTTCTGATCTAAACATTTCTTAAGAGCTGACAGACACTTTCTTTAAAAATGTTCTTAGTTCTGCAGACAATTAAAAAAAAACTTCATTCTTAAAACAACCTGGAGTTCAAATCAAAGTGGTAAACTCACATGTGCATGAGTGTGATCTATTACATGAATTTAAAATTCTCTTTTGCATTATTTGTATGTCATGTTTGAAGAGTCTCCATGTAGTACGGAAAAAAATATCTAAAATTGAGGGTTTGTAACTGAGCAAAGTAAGACATTAGTAAGACTGCTAAGAGTTCAATGGAATGTAGTCTTTATTCATAATATGTGGGGAATATGCAAACTCCCATTTCCATTTATAAACCTGTCCTATGTGAGAAGATGGTACCAGACACTGAATTTCACTTGCAAGAACCATCATTTCTTCTGAAAATATTCAGAGACAGCCAGAACTTTCTCTTCCTTGATGGGTAGAGGCAGGTGTCAGAGGTGTTTCCTTCCCTGATTACTTATCAGACTATGCAGAATAATCACCTGCACTTCTGCTTTGGAATGAGAGAGAAAGGCTCAGAAAATTTGACTGTCACCCACATTCAGAATGACTTGCAAAGAAACAAAATAGAAGGAAGCTAAAAGAGTAGCAGCCAGGAGGTGCCGTGGTCAATTTGCAGAACCTCTGATAAATGGTATAAGTGGTAAAAAAACCACTTGAACACTGAACTTCACATCTCCCACAAGTGTGGCTGCAATGATATGTAAGGGAAATAGAGAACGGGTTTGACAAATGGGAGATCTATTCATGGCCTGGAAGAGCAGGCAAGAAAAAAGATAATGCTAGGTGAATATTCATGCAGAAATTTTCCTACAGTTTCTTCTAATTTATTTTCCAAGAGTCGTTGCTTTGTGGGTGGGGAAAGCTGTTTGTTTGTTTGACTTAGAAAAGGGTTTTTTCAAAGTTAAGGAAAAGTGTATATTTTTCATGGTATTAACCATAAGCACTGATGAAAAGCATACTCTGACAACAATATTGAAACAAGATTGAAAGAAATATTATGGCTTCTACAAAAGATGTTTCTTCTAAACAATCCTGCATTGGCAGACTTTTGTATAAAAAACAACTTAACACCAAACTAATTTGTATTTGTATTTTAGGATTGTGTCCAGGATAGTTATAAAGCTTTGGGGTTTTCCTTCTTGGGTTTTTTTGTTTGTTTGGGTGTTTTTTCTTTTTGTTGGTTTGTTTGTTTTTTTTTTTTTTTTTTTTTTTTTTTTTTTTATANTTTTGGTTTGTTTTCTTAATAAAACTAAAGATCAGGTTAAAATATCTCTTTATTAACAGAATAAGCAACTTTAACAATACTCTTATTGTTAACATGGTAACGTGTTCCAAGTCTCCAGGTAGTCTGGCAACACGTGGCACAAAATTACTGAAATGGTGTGGAGATTGGTTTATATGTGACCTTTTTTCTTCCACAATTGCCTTGGCCAATGTTAAATGTTAAATTTTTATTGTCAAATCTTCCTTTTGCTGTTTCAGCTTTGTGTACTCTCTTACTGTAGTCTGAGAAAAATGGTACAGTAGAAGTGTTGCAACTGCTTGCTATGAAGCTCAAAACAAATAAGTATTATTTCTAAATAAATAATTCTGTGTTTCACATTTTAACTGAATTAATAGCATTTTAGGGTTTTGTTTAATAAATGCAAAAAAGATCAGTTTCTCTACAAAATGGGGATAACTCCACACTCTGTCAAGGTTGTACCTGATTTCAGTGAATTGCCTTCATCAGAATAGAAGCAAACCTGGATAATTAAAGAGCTTAAAAGACTTGTATATACTTAAATTTATGTCTCTAATAGCAGATAGTCGGGCACAGAAAGATTAGACTAATCTACCACTAGAAACTTTTCTTTTTTGCAGTAACTATTGCCTCCACTGAATTATTTCCATATTTGAGTCTCCTACTGCCCATCAAAACTGGATTAGGACTTCAACAGCAAGGTGCCAAAGCTTTGTCAGGATTAAACTGAAAAATACTCAGGCAAAATGACTGAGGACATGTTGAAATGCCAGCAATACACCAAAATAACATTTATAAACAATCACTCCTCTAACTGACACGTACAGCATCCTGAAGGAGAAATTATCAAGAGTAGAGCATTCATGATATAACAAGCAACCAGCTGTCTTCTTAAACATGGTAGATTTTCAAAAAAAATGTATCCTGTTTTGGACAGCAATGTTATATATTTCAATGCCTGAAGGAAAAACTTAATTCCTTTGTCTTGAGATGTAACATGGAAATAAGTGTTTGTGCTCTGCAGCTTTACACAGATTTCAACATGCAAAAATATTTGTTAAAACAGAAATGCAGCATCTGTTTAAACATAAAGCTCAGAGGGTGGGAGGCTCCTACTCAGCACTCCCATTGCTCTAAGTAATTTTAGTGGCATTCCTACTCCAGCGCTTATGAGCCAGAATCCGATTTTAAATGCTGCTTTCATTAAGACAGGTATTAAAAATATGTATGTATCTTTCACTGGGAAGTTTTATGAAGAAAACACAAGGAAATATCCAATCAGATCTTCTTCTGAACTTCTGATGTATTTAACTATATACACAGGAAGAGAATATAAAATTAACACCCGCAATATTAAAACTATTTTGAGGAATCATTTGTAGAAATTTAATTACATTAATTTTTAATTTACCTACCATGGTAAAGCCACAATTTAAATGAAACAGATCAAGAATATTTACATATTACTAATGAACATCCTTCAGATTTAGTAGTTTACTTTGCCTCTGAACAAATTAAAATTTCTATAATCCGTTTTGAAGGCCACAAACCTTGCATCTACTGAAGAAATCTGGTTTGATTACTAGCAGACTAGAGGGGTTACATCTTCTTTTGCTAATACTCTTTGATTTTTCAAGGTGTCCAGTATTGAATGCATGGAGAAATCAATTCTCTTTAAAATAGCTGTTTCACTCTTCCATCCTTATAACTCTCAAGTGCATCTTTGAGGCTGATGGACCATCTTTGGCTAGTGCCCAATTTAGAGTTTTTTGCCTTAAGCAAAGGAAAGCAATAAAAAAATCCAGTTTTAAGAGAATATTAAAAAAAAAAAATCAAAATTATTTTCTTAGTTCTATGCAAATATCTAGTGTAATGGCATTAAATTATTATAAAATTTTTAGCTTTATTACAGAAATGATAATTTCAAGAAGTGAAAATATTATTTTAGGTAAGTGACTGGTCCAGAGGACTTGGTCAAGTTGTGCCAGAGGACGTTTAGATTGGACATTGGGAAAAAATTTCTTCACTGAAGGGGTCATGAAGCATCGGAAGAGGCTGCTGAGGGAGGTGGTGGATTTGCCATCCTGGGAGTGTTTGAAAGGCGTGTGGATGTGGCACTTGGAGGAGTTTTTAGTGGTGAACGGGGTGGTGCTGGGTTAGTGGCTTAACTCACTGATCTTAGAAGTCTTTTCCAACCTGAGAAGTTGTGTGGTTCTAGGAAATGGAGTGCAAAAGGGCTTATTATAAAGCTTTAATTATGGAGTGAACTGTGTCAACACTGTGGGCCCCAACATCTGAACCTTCACTGAAGGCCTTTTCCACCACACCTGGAGGCCTTTTCCTCCCAAACTGTGGCCATCACTGTCCGGCGGGGATTGCTTTGTTGACCTTGATTCCTTTGTGTGCCTGTCCTCACACCCCTGACGGTGTCTTGTGTCTTTCCCCCCTCCCAGCTATCGAAGTGAACCTGCAGAAAGCTCTGGCCGAAGCCTCTGAGAACTGCACGCAGGAGTGCCTCATCCTCGGCCACTCCGACAACTGCTGGATGCCGCCGGCCCTGACGCAGTTCCAGCAGCCCAACACCTCCCTGCCATCGTTTGGCTTCCAGCAAGGCTGGGGCCGAGGAGCCAGACCCGAGGGCCGTCACACCCTTGGGAGGCCCCTGCCAAAGGACGACAGTGACAAAGGCCAGGGGGGGCCCAGGCCCCAGTTCTACAACACCTGCGAAAGACATTGCGCCAGCGAGGATCCCGTCAAGGTCATCCCCCTGGCAAACTTCGCCGCGTCCCACCAGGCGCCGGGGGCTGGCAGCAGCACCACGTTTATACACGAGCACCAGCTGTGAATGCATATCTGACAAATCCCTAATTTCAGGCTTTAAGTGTGACTGTGTATAGTCACGGCCTAACGCCGCTCCTCGGGCGCGTACAAACTCGTTAGGCTTGTGAATATTTGTGTATATAGAATCCTAAATCCGAAACGGAAAGTCTAAATCCTTAGGACCCGGTTGAAAGGTGTTTTGGTAAAATACAAAAATACAAAAAATAGGGAAGAGAACCCACAACCCAGAAACAATCAGGAGACAAAATCCCGTTCATTTTCTTACATGGGCCGTGTAGTGCAAACATCTACCAAGCAGTTCTTCCTCCCTTTGAAGGCAATTCCTTAGCACAGTTTGGGGAATATTGCAGTCTAAAAATAGATAACTCAAATTTTTCTCTGTTGTTATAATTTATAGCATATTCATAGATTTCATCTTCCATTTGCTTAGCATTAGAGATCAAGTGAGCAATTTCTCATTTGATTGCTTGACATAATAGAATTAATAAGATCCTAAAATCTAATTCTTCAGAAGGATGGTATATCTTCCCACCAAAATTTATCTTTTATATAATTAAGAAGGAGAATGTACGTGCAGCTGATTTTTATTTTAATTTTTATTGGCTCAGTGTACAGGTATTTATTCTCTGAAAGAATGCAGTAGATGAAATAGAAAGCTCTCAACTAGGCTTTCTGTGTGAAATAAACAACGTGACAATGAGAGGATATCCAAGATCAAAAACGGAAACAAATAACAAACAACTTTATTTTTTCAATTTCCAAGATTTTCCTTTCTATAATAATTCAAGGAACAATAGTATACTCACTATGTTTTTTAAGCCATAAGTCTATTTCTCTTTTTTTTTCTCTTTTTTTCGTCTTGCAGAGCTTGCTTGGCTACTGTTCCTGTTAGTTGAAAATTACGTGGGCACTGCTGAAAACAGTAGGGAGTGGGGTAGTTTTTTTGGCTGATGTGATGTCGTGGCTGCAAGCTACAAGTGTTTTTAAGAATATTTAATAGTGATGTGTACGGCTTTTTTTACAGCTATATTCACCTGTTGTAAGTATCCAGTAAAAGTTTAACTATGATATTAGTTACTTCATCACAGACCTGTTAGATTAAGAAGTACTTGTCATTGTGGATTAGTTGTTAGAGAATGACTGATAGTGCTCAGCAAAGAAAGAAGGATTTAGGTAATGGAAGTTGGATAAATATAAACAAACCCTAATCCTATTATTTGAAAAAGTCTCAAGGTGATTTTCTCTAAAGAGGAAGAATTTTTTTCAATGTTCTGTGTACTGGAGAATGTATTCTCTTGGTAAATTCCACAGTGGATGAAAAGGAGATTCCTTTCTTAGATGAAAAAAACATGTTTTCTCTAGTATTTCCTTCTAGTACTTTGTTGGTCTTTAGCCATTTCATCATTTGCAGTATGTACATACCAAGAAATTTTTCCTTTAAGAAAATGCATAACTTTTTTGTTTTATTGCTACATTAAGTGAGACAATCGAAGCTGTATGGAGGGGAAAAACAGTGTGTGAATATTTCCTATGGGTAGAACTCTATGTAGGCTTCATAATGTAACTTAAATCTGTAATTTATAAACAAAACTGTGTGTAAAAATGCTGTAATATTAGCTGCTTGTAAAATTTACAGAAGTTCAAGTTGTTGAGGGTTTCCAATGAATGCTAAAAGAGCTTCTCTTATGTGCCCAGCAGGTATAAGTAGCTTTATATATCGCTGTCCCCACTGTAAATCTATTCAAACCACATTTAGATTTTATGTGCAAAATAAAAAAAATTAAAAAAAAAAAAGCTTCACTTTTAACCTACTGATAGGGTTAATTAATGGACATCAGGTTATCTAATGATGTATTTCTTTTGCTTTCTGTTTTCTTTTTCTAGTTTTCAATAACGTTTAGAAAAGATGTGACACACTGGCTTCCAGTTGCATGTAAATCCTGGAAAAAAGTCATAATCCTTTGGGTACTGACACATCTCATTTCCAATTCCAGGACAATTAAAAAATTGACAAATTAATTCATACCTAATGTATACAAAGCCCTTTGTTGTTTGCTTTGGAGGCATCTCGAGGAGAGAATTCAGCAGTTCTTTTCAGGGATACGCAAAAAATGAGCTTATCTGTAGTTTACACAGATTTACCAAACATACTAATTGTGCAAATTTAGGATAATGCTGACAGTAATTCCTCCTATTGTAAGCAGAGGTCTTTAGTTTTTATTACAGATGCTGCTATACCAAATGTTTATGGAATTGGCAGCTCCATTGGAAAAATCCCTTTTTTTTTTTTATTTTGCCTACAATAGTTTTTTTGAGGATGAAAATTGTAACTGAAATTTCCTGGCAAAGAATTAATTTCTACAATTTTAGGATTTTTATAGGGTAATGTGAAGGACCCAGAATTAGTGGGGTTTTTTTCATTGCTAGGGGCAAAAACCCCAACAAGCTTCACTTAATTTAAATATTTTAGGGTTACTTTAGTTTTTTTCCATAAGGTAGAGAAGCACTTAACCATCCCCCTTCTCTTGAAAACAAACAAAAACCCAACAAAACACCCAAACCAAACAATAAAAAATTACTTAAACAAAAAACATTATAAAAATGAGTCTGATTATAAGAAGTATTAAACATTGTATCCATGAAAATGTGTTTGATATTCTAAAATTCAGGCAAGATACAGAACAATTAATTGTAAATACATATTTTAACAGGAGATAAATGGATCCCTCATTTTTATATATTATATCTCTAATATATAAAAATACACCTTTGAGGCATCATTTTTCTGAGTAGCATGTCAGTATCCAGAGGAATAATGTTACTAGAGACTCCTTACACATCTTGCCATATATATAAATAATTTATCTAGTACATAGACTGTATATTTTTGTGTATTTTTTTTTTTCTTTTTTAGTCATTTAACTTATTTTATCTTACTTGTGTGAATTTGTGGAGAAAACAATTCTATATACAATATACAGTAAAATGCTAGTTACATGATTAGATTTGTTCCATACGGTGTAACAATAAAGGAAAACCTTTGCCTTCAAAGTGATGTGTCCCACAGTCGAGTCTAGATTATTCCCCCTCTAAACTCATGCTTGTTGCACTCCTGGGTGTTCCAAAAAAAAAAAAGGATTATTTCCATGTTGTGAAGCAGACAATGCTAAAATTAAATAAATAAATAAATAAACAAACAAACAAAAAAGTTAAAAGAAAGAACCGAGTCAAACTGCTTGAAGTTGAGGATGCTGTTTCTTAGTTTTCCTGAGCTGCGCTGTATTCTGACGTGTAACTTAATTCTAAAGAATAATTAAGTGTATCTGCCTGGGCAGCCAGAGACTGCGGAGCACCTGCTCTGGCGGGCCGGGAGCTGGCCGGGTGCAGGTCATTTAGCTAATTAGCACGGCAATGAGCCCGTGCTAATAGGACCTGAGGGTTTCTGCTCGCCGGCAGCGGTTCTGCGGTGCGGAGCCGAGCATCCCTGCCCGGGACGGTGGCCGGGGGCCCGCTCGGCCCTGCCGCAGCCCGAGCCCGCTGCCAGCCGCGGGGAGCTCCCCCGGCACAAAGCCACCACCGGCCCGGGGCACAGCCCAAGGATTTCCGCTGGTCAGCTCAAGGGTGTCGGAGTCAAGCTGAGGTTTTAAAGTTGGAAAATTTGCGCTTGGCTTTGTTTGGTTTCTCGTGCTTTCCTTTTGCAGGTTGAGTAGCGACCCTTAATCGATGGCAAGCAATTAAATGATCACACTGCAGTGTAGTACCCTGATTTAGCCGGGTAAATAAACGGGAAGGAGTTGGTTTGTGCAGACACAAAGTAAAGTTGAAGGCAAAGATTTTATTTGGTATACATAGGAAAATTGTGTATAACTTATGTTATCCCTAGTGAAGAAAGAGATTGATGATTTCTTGTAAATATTTGAGTTTGTATTTCTGGGAAATCTCCCTGCTCTGTGGCATACTGCAGGATCTGAGAGTGAGCAGTGTATGTCTGTGTATTGAAACAGCCCTAACCACACTCTACAAATATTGCAGCTGGACACCATATACTACAGTCCAGCAGCATCTAAAGTCCAGTAAATTTGCAGTAGTTCTATTTCAGGTTTCTGTACAGCATGTTGTCTTGTTAATTACAATGCTTATTAATAAACTAGATCCACAAAAGCAGTTTTCTCTTTTGCACTGTTTTCTTTGGGTTTCTGAAACGTAAACTGTTTAAAAGTATTCCCCCAGCTGTGCTTTTCTCCCATTTTCAGCTTTCAAAATTTCCTTCTACTAGGAAGCCCCAAACTGTCAGAAAGTCAAGAAAATTTAACTTTATTTACAGTGGCTCCATGCACCTGAGTAGCAGGCTTCTGGTAAGCAATAAAAATATTCACACACAATGTGTACAGCAATCGAGTTTTATATGATCAGAAATATCTCCCATTTCTGTGTCATTTCTCTTTGTACCAAGCTCCCTCCCTGTACTATGCCTCTGATACATTTACTTATAGAAAATCATTATGAGCTGGAGGCAGGAGTGTTTATGGTGTTTGCTTTGTTAGAAAATAAGCTATTTCTAATTGAGAGAACATGGTTAATGAGTTGTTGTTGAGCTGAAGGGATTATCCTCTCACCACGAATGTGATATAAAGAAATAACCATCAAACGAGGAACTAATGAAACAACATTTTATGCATTTTTCTATCTTATTTTAGTCCATATTTAAAGAGCACCTCTTGTTGGCCTGATACTAAGGCAGTAATGTTTTATTCTTTGATGCAGTTATGGCTTTTATGTCTGCAGGACCCTTTCAAGAAGGAAAATATTATTTATTTTGGCATCAGAACTGTGCACGAGTATATTCCCTTACAGCCAATAACTGCTGACACATCAGTTGCTAGGCTAGAAAATAAATTCAACCTCCAAATTAAGAAAATTGATGCAATATTATGGAGCGGAAGGGTTTCCCTTGTTTGGATGGAGTTGGCAATATTTTGTAGGGCCACCTCGGGAGGCAAGGAAAGTGTGGAATTTCACAGGGATTTGGCCAAACAAGAACAGAACAAGGCAGAAATGTGTAGCACCTGAAGAAATGCAGAATTTTGTCACTGGTGCCACTGCAGAGCTGCAGAGGAATTGCAGAATTGTGCTCCCATCATTCTGCTTTCCTCCCTGCAAACCCAGGGAGCACCTGGGGCCCTGCTCTGGCTAGGTGCAAATTCCTGAATCCCAGGGGTTTGCTGGCCAGCCCTACAAAGGGCAATATTTTCACCAAAAAACATGTTCAAAAAACATCTCTTACCTGTAGGATGGGCTCCTGCAAGGAAATTTGGGCTGAGGTAAGGGCGTGCACATGGATTTGTTTAAAACAGAACGTTTGTTTCCCAGCAGCAGACAGTTTTGGAGATGTGCTGCCCACGTGATATTTCAGCATTTTTGCCTTTTCCCCAGGTTTTTCCAGGAGTGGCCTTAGGGCTGAGCTGTAGCCATGAGTCTGCTCCTCCTTAGAAGTGCCACGTGCCAAGCAGAAGGGGAAAGGAGCAAGAAGGTGCTTCCTGCAGCAACCAGAAGACAGCTCTCCTCCCTTGAATGGCCACAAAAGTCCTATTTCAAGAAGGTACTCGTGGACTCTACTTGCAAATAAGTCTTTCTCCAAGATGTATCCTTTGTGTCCTGGTCCTTGCATTCCTACTCCAGTATGAGAACATGGCATGTCTGATAACTACAGTCAGACTAACAATGTATTTCCACTTTTATTTTTATTATTTTTGTGCTTTAGATGTCTTTTGTTGGTGCTAATTCAATGCTTAAAGCTAAATCTCTAACAGTTGATGTGTTTAGGATGTCACAGCTAGGTCTTCCTATTTAATTCAAAGCAGAAATTAAAATCTGTAGGTTTTCACTGTGGAATTGGTGGAATTGGTGCTACCTCCTCTCACTCTTTTTCTCCACCAGAATGAAGTCTGTGTTTATAAAAAGGAAAGTTACTGTGCACATCCATCCAAGAGACAGATGAATGAGGTGCCTGGGAGCTCTGTACTAGATTTTAACCCGTAGCTGTAAGCCACCAGCTGTGATGTGTTCTAGAGCAGATGAGTAGGATGTGCAAAGAAAAAAGGACATTTTATAAGGCACTGAAATGAAGTTATTCATTGCCACTGCAGCTGTTATGCATGTAGTAAAAGAGTTGATTAACATAATGAGATTAAACTAAGAGAAATTGCTTTTAACCTGTGCTTAGCTTGAGCTGTTGTTTAGCTACCAGAGATGAAAAAAGGCTGTACCCAAAAGCTTGTCTAAACTTTCTGAATTTCAGCTGCTGTGGTTTTTCTTCTCTGCTGTGTAGATCAAGCTCCTGTGTACAGAGGGAAGCTAAAATCAGTCTGAAAAATGAACTGATTCTAAGAGGGGTGAGTAGGTGGAGGGAAAGGTGAATACTTTGAATACTTTTGGGGAAAAAAGACACAGGCAAGCAGGAAAAATGAGCAACTTTCCCAGCTAACAGGTACACTGAGATACACTGGGCTGTCTGCAGTGCAATGCTAATTTTATCCATTAGCATTTTATAGATATGTAAAATTTTTGGTTTGCATAGAAATATCTGTTAAAATCAATATAATCAAGATCTGTAATGACAAAGGAGACCTACTTGGAATACTTTGAGGTCTATTTAAAAAGGCTCTTTCCCCAGGAAATCTTACAGGCTCATTTCTAGAAAATATAAAGGGACTCTTGCTGTTGCTGTGCAAAAGCAAATGCTTTGAAGTGATTTGAACTGGAGAGACCAGAATGGAGCAGAATGGTTTAAAAACTGAAATTTGATGAAAAAAAGAAAGATACATAATCAATCTACATATAAGTATAGACACTCCAAATGTAATTATCATTGTTTTCAAAGTTCATCTCTGAATGAGAGGCAAATGTCAGCACTGGGTATCACACTAGTTACTACACAAAATCTAAAAATATTCATCATCCTATGGAGGTGTGCACAAAGCCAGAGCTTCCTGTCTTGGCAGATCCAAGCTGATGTTTTTTTTTGTTTTAATTGCAGCAAAGACATTTAGCACTGTGCCTGCCTGGTAATGTAGGAAATGTAATGCAAGGCCTTGACATCTCAAAAGTAAAGACTGTCTGAGCTGACTCATAAAAATGATGCCGGGGAAATTGGCAAAGAAAACAAGCCTGTGAAATTCTAAACAAGCGTTTTAAATGCAGAAGAAAAGAATCTAAAGGGTCACATTTGCAGCTTATGTGCTGCAGATAATGTGCTGCACAGCTCCTTCCCCATAAAGCAAAATTGTCACCGTGAGGCAGGGGAAGATTGAGCCTTTTTGTTAGCTGGAGTCACTCTCCTGCAATGATTGCACACAATCAATCTACTTGGGTTTTTAAATGCTTTTTATCAGATTTCAGCCTATTGACTCAAAAATGTGTTTCTTGTCAGTGTAAAACTACTGCATATTAAAGAAAAGATAAAATTTTCCAGCCTCAAAGCTGTCACTTCAGTCTACAAAAGGCAGTTATTGAAGCCTATTACTGTTTTGGCAGTGCTTGTCTGAAATTCCCTCAAAATATGCCACTAAAATTCAAAGAAAGGACTACAAAAACACTAATATTGAAGATTTATGCTGTAAAATTTGAGTAAATTTGCATATAAATGATTCATTGAATATAAGAGAGGTAATGAAAATTCAGGAATCTTAATGTTTACTCTATGTAGAACAGCTGATGTGAGTACCTGAATCTAATTACAATGAAAGGAAACCTACCCAGCAGGCTGAATACAAACAAAAAAAAATAAATAAATACACATTTGCCTATTACATATTGAGAGAAAAAAAATCTGTGTACTTCTAATTAGACACAATAGCCAAGGATAGCTACATCACCTGTAATTTTAGGGAGCTTTTTGTCCAAGTTCATTGTCTAAAGAGTCTCTAAGTGGGGATAGGGGAAAAGGATCCTGCAGGGGTAATTCCTTCATTGGAAAATTTCAGAACCTCCACGTGCTCCCCTGAGGATGGAGAGAAGCTGGAAAATGTCTGCCTTTGAGATGGCTAAGACCAAAAGAGTCCAAACCCAGAATTTGCATAAATGTTTCTATTCTAAGTATGAAAAGGAGTGTGGTGAGTGAATACCAAACACGAGAAGCCCAGCCCCTCTGTCCAGCAGCATGAGCCACCCTCTCAGCATGCTTTGCCTGCCAGGATGCACCTGGGTGTGTTTGTGCTCCTGTCAGAGGGGTGTGAGAGGCTGGCATTTGATGTGTGCAAAAGAACAAAGAGCTGGATTTGCACTAAAGCAAAATTGGCAAATATTTTTCGTTTCCTGTGACAAGTTTTGGTTAACTGGCACGAGAGGCAGCCGAGCAGAGGAGTGTGCTCCCGTGGTGTGAAGCAGGATCAGTTTAAGGAGCTGAGTGCAGTTGCTGGGTTGCCACTTCCCTCTCTTCATCCCTTGCACGTCGCTCTCTGTTCTGTGGCAAGTCTGTTGGAAAGCCAGCTGTGTGCTTAGGCATGTGCACCTGTACCACAGAGGAACCAAAAAACCATTAAATAATCTTTCTCTTTGTGCAGGGGAAGCATCAAGAGGGAGAAGGAAATCTGCAAGGGTTATTGCCGTAATGCAGAGAAATTGTTAAATGGTCTTGTCTCTTCATGACAAAAAAGAAAGCTCTTCTGAAGTGGGAAAATGTATTTTTATGAGCTTACCTGTTTGCTAACTGCTTAGATTTGAATAACCTGTGGCTGCAAGATGGCAAGAACAGTGTTGTGTCAATGAAATTGCTTTCCCACAGCATCATTTGTCACCTGGACAGAGGCCACCCTCAGAGGAAGAGCCCTTCAGTGAGGATCTCATATTGGACTGACCCAGGTGGTAGCAAAAGTCTCCTTTGCTTGGGAATCTCTTGGAATACCATCATCCACACTGCACAGCAGCACAGCTCTGTGCTCTGACAGTGCCATTTTTGACAGGAAAAGCACTCAAATCTAGTTTTCCATTAAATGGTTTTGATATTTAGCAGCTCCTTCTGGGCACATCTCAAACTCCTCACTGGAGTTTCCCAAGTTTACTTGGACAAAGTCTGCACCACTAAGTCTTAACAATTTTTTTCCTAATTATTAATTCATTATTTTCTGGACTGTGTCAACACTGCATGTTCTCCACATGGACAGGAATGAGCTGCCAAAATCCTGAAGCTCAATAGCAGCTGCCTTATCCAACGTATCTGTCTCACATGCTGCAGCACGTGGCACTGAAATTAAGACTTGCTGCAGATTTGGCAAATTTCTGCTTCCCAGAAAGGCTCTCAACTCATGGGATTGCCAGGAACACCTATTAGATAAGGTCACATTTGGCTGCAGTTGGCAAAAATGTAATTAAAGTAACGCCAGCTGTAGTAATACCAGTAGTAGGGAGCTTGTGGCAGATACAATGAGGGTTTTAGTCTGAAAAACATCTTTAGTAGTGTTCTCCAAGCCAATTCTTCAAGGATAAAAGACCTGAGATACAAGTTTAAGATGGGAAATATGTACAGGCAGTAAAATGGTGGGTGTTGGTATGAAGGAAATAATGTCAGAGTTACCTTTACTGGTTCTCAGCTCAGCTGGGCATAAATATGCACAGTAAAGTAAATGTGCACTCTGTAGTTTTTATGTCTCTAAATCATTTTCCCTCAGCTTTATCCTTTGTATCATAAACCTTTTTAACTACCCCAAAATTTTCTTACTGTGAGTTATTCACCTTCTGAAGGAATTCTCCCCGAAATTTTAGTTGCTCAGCCATAGTTACCTTCACAGACCAGGTGTGACACGAAAATATCATAAAAACAGATATAAATTCAAGGAACAACTTCTTGTGATTTCAGTGCAGAAAGTTCCTATCCAGAGTAGGAAAATTATTCTTTTATACAGCTCCATTACACTTCTTACCTGGAAGTGCAGGTACTTGATGAAGTTCCATATTCATATTGTATTTCATGCAGATTTTATAACTTGATTTGGCATTTTCTTAAGTGGACTCTGTGGCAGCTGTAATAACTAAAGTCTCACAGATTATTCTGCACAGGAATTCTTGCTCAGTTTATGAACAGTAATTTAAACAGGCTGAATTTGTGACTATTGATTCCATAACTTTCAGTTACCATAAAAGGTTTAAAATTAAGTGATCAATTGAATGCTGACCCTCTAGAGAAGCTTTGGCTGTTCAGCATAAGTCTAAGAAGTTTTACATAAGTAGATTTTAACTATATTGCTTGATAAAAGAGCTGAATCAATCAAGGTTGTTGTAACTTTATTTATTTTAAAAAAAGAAAAAAGGAAAGCTGTGTGTTTATTGCAGAAAATTGTGTAGGAAAATTGCATTTTACTCCTGAAATGTGTTAATTTATAGTAGTGTTATTAGTATGGAGAATTATATGTATTGAAATAACACTGACAAAGGTGATTTGTACAAAACAGTGTTACATCCCACACACTTCTGTCCTTAAGCAGCAGAGGTAAAAAAAAGATGGAGAATATCAGAAATTCTTGGTAATATCTTTGAATATGGTAGCAGTTTGTTCCTTCCTGGCCTTTCCATGAAACTACCATGGTTTCAGCAACAAATAAAATGATTTTAACAAAAATGGGAGCAGATGTACCTCTCAATTTCTATTTAAGGGAGCTTGCATTCTAGAGTAATTTAAATGTGATGCTAGAAATTAGGATAGCAAAAGTAATTGAGCCTTTCTAATTTTAATATAATTATCAACAAGTGAAATTAAGAGAAACCAGTTAAGCTGAGTGCTCAAGGAAATGCAGTCAATAGGGAAACTGTCAGCAAAGCACATCCTGGTTTCTAAAGCTACCATGGAGTCTTAGGAGTTGAATTCTGTAATGGAATGAAATTAGCATTAAAATTTATATTACCATGGTAATTTTATAGTCAAGTAACACTGTCCAGCTGCCCCTACAGAGCTTTCCTCTCCTTTGAATGCAAGCTTTCAAATCCTCAGACTTTGCAGATGTGATTTATTTTTCATTTGCCATAACTAACATTACTACTTGTCCCAGGAATTTTATGTGGCCTTTTCCCACTGCAGTTTTCCAACAGGATTTGATAATCCTTGTATTGCATAAGAATAGTTGAAGATTTTCTCCAAAGAGATACTCATCCCTGGGAAGGCAGAGAATGCCTGTGCCTCACTGTCATTTATTGCACAGGAAGCTGAGCTGTAATTCTGTCACTGCATCATCTGTTCAGCCCAGGTTATTCACTCTCTGCATTATCGAGATTGCATTTTTCCTCCCTGAGAAACAGCAGTTGTAACAATTTCCAGAATGACAGCTTAAGTGACTCCATGGTTCTTTAATATCTATTCAGAACTCTTGTCTCCTTGCAAATTTTCATTGCTTTCTTTTAAAAGCAGCTTGTGAGAAAGGTAGTACATTATTAATGCTGCGTGTCATAAAATAAAATAAATACTTAGCTTTTGAAGAAGCTGATCCACTAATCAAGAGTAAATGAATGCACCTGAATTATTCAAAGAACCTCAAATAGTGCAACTTGTACTCAAATTGAATATGGTGAATAGAATATTCGCAACATAACAAAAAGAATTTCCAGTCATATTAACTCCTCCATTTTCATAACAGGAAAAAGGATTTTTATTCTTTTTTTTTTTTTTAAATATAACTTTAAATATTTTGCCCACCTTGCAAAGGCAAACAGTTCCAGGGTAGGTTTTGGCACTTTGTTTCCCTTAAGCAGCCTCCTAAAGTAAGGTTTCTGTTGATGAGAGCAGTTGTTGGGGCAGGTGTTCCACGTTTCACAGGCAGCAGGTAGGGCTCTGTTCCTGAGCAGCAGAATTATGCCTCACTCACTGGGAGCTGCAGGTTGGCACTCGTTGAACAGCTGTGCAAAGAACAGGGGAAATGCCACCACTTGTTGGGAGAAAGGGAGCACTGCTGAGCTGGCAGCATTTCCAACCACTGAGTGACAGCATCAAGGGCAAGGCAGCAATGAGATCTCAGGCAATTAATTAAAACCAGCTCCAGCAGCCAGAATTTGCTTCCTCCCTATTACAATCCATTCATGTCAATGAAGTTGCTGGCGCTGCTTCAGGAATTTTTCACTACAGCACCCTGTTTTCCACAGTGTGGTGTTTATACCATATCCCCCACAGATATTTGCATTCCTCAGCAGTTCTCTTTGGGGAAAAAAAAACAACCTAAAAGTAGCTGTGCCACATTTCTCAATGCATCTGCAAAATCTTGTCCTCACAAACAGAAGGCTCCCGAGGTCTGGGTCCTGTGCAGGTTGCCATTTCCTTTAGATGTTTTTATTGAATAGATTCTCCTGGATTCAAATAGACCTGCCCAGGACAAATTAGAATGATAGACTGGTAAAACCAATGATATTCTTCAGAAGGAAATAAAGCAAAGAATTAGAGTTTGTGATGCTATTCCTCACTGGTTCAGTGATCCAGTCTCGAATTTTTGGGATAATCAGGTCTCCCTTCTCAGTTCAGTTTGCCCATTCCTGATTTCCCAGTATTTCACTACAAACAAAATTTTCTCAGGGAGAAGACAGGTAGGAGGGGAGAAAGAGATCTTCAAGAAGACATACAAATAACATCTCAAAATCTAAAAAATAACAGTATGTTGCTTCAGACACACGGTGCCTGTCCTCAGTCATTGGGGCTGGAGAGCTGCTGGAATAGTTTGGAACAGCCCCAATGTGAGCCTGAAACCAATGCTGATATTTTCTATATTCTATTATCCATGTAACTTCTGTGCTACTCAATAAATCACACAGCAATGTTTAATTTAAACAACATCAACAACGTGGAAGTATTACACTTCTGAACAGGATTTGAAGCTGCAGATGCCATTTGGGAATTTGAGATTTGGCAGGCGTTCCTCGACCCGTGATCCTATTACCAGAGATTCCAAATTAATGCTCAAATCAAGTAGCAAGTTTGAGACCTCAAACCTGGTCCAATTCCTGTTGAAATCAATGGGGCTTTTTCCACGGAATTCACTGGCCATCTGTTGAAACCAAATGTGTGTTGTATTTTTTGACAAAAAGAGTAAAAAGCAAGAGAATATTTTCATCTCAGATAGTATTTTCCTTAGTGAAAAGCCACAATCTGGAGCTGCAGGATTTACAAACCCCTTTTGTTCTGTCCTGAAGGAAAAAAAGTCTCCAAATACCAATATTCCCATTAACTTTATGTGCCATGTCTCTGGAATAAGGATATTCTTCTGGTTGTGATTCAAAAATCTGCAATAATCTTGAAGAAAAGCAACTTCTGCCTGGAGAATATTCCAATTTCCTTCAGAATTTAGCATTAATTCTGGAACATTAAGTACACACTGAGCTCTATCAGGTTTATTGAAATGTAAGAGTGTCACTTAAGTGTTGTTATATTTTTCTACTCGACTTTGATCATGTTTACATGCCTTCACAGATTCCTTTACAAATTCTTTTAAGCAGTGTACTACATAAGTGAAAGACTATCTGTATATTTATATACATAGAGACAAGCTCTTTTTCAGTATAGAGTGAGCAGGTCAAAGCAGAGGCAGAGAGAATGTATTTGTCACGTCTTCTGTTCAATCTCATTTGTTTTTCCATCTTCATGTATTCATCATAAATCTACTGAAACATGCTGGAATGCACTGGAAGGGCAGCCTCAATAATGTCAGGAGATTCATGTTAGCAGGACTAGATTTTAACAGCAGTATCACTTCCCATTTCAAGCCAGTGATAAAACCTCTGCTGCTGTTTGAGAGCTGTCTGATAAAACATTTCCTTGTTTCAAATGTGGCAGGGAGATGAATGATTGGGTTGGCAGAATGCTGCAGATAAAAGGTTAGGAACATTCTTTATCCAGATTATTTTCTGAGTATAACTTGGAGTGAAATATAGATTATCCCATTTAAATCTGGAGTCCTTATTCATATGTTTGGCTGGGTGCTGGAATTTTCAGGACCTGAGCTATCAGAACCAATATCCAGTGAAGCTGACAAAAAGATTTTCATCAGCCTTCAGTGGAACTTGAATCATGTATTAAATGCATAGGGTTTCTCTTACAGCATTGAAAATATATCTTAATTTATTTTATATCTTTTATTTAATAGATCAAAAGAAATACCATCAAAAAGAAAATGCATTTACTATTAGTTAGTAAAATGAATGATTACTTTGAAAATTAACCACCTTTTTTTCCTGTAGTTTGAGTATGCCTTGCCCTGTTACCAGTATCCTTCACACCACCTTTTTCCTGCCAGAATATTCATTGTGAATATCAAACCAAGCAATTTCTTTACTTGTAGTGTATTTTTCATAGAAGAACACTTCTGGATAAAATTACAATTTCTTTACAGTGCTCTGCTCTCTTGGTGTGCTTTGATTTTGAGATCAGTGTCTGGCAAGCGTCGATGTAATCTCTGCTATAGGCTGAATTTGGCAGCTGCACAGAAGGAGCTCTGGCTGGATGAAGGAAGGGCTGCCTGGCAGAGAACCCCTTTTCAGGATGAGTTTGGTCTATCCTGATTGTGTAATTTTGGAGGCATTCAAAGCCTAATAAAAATCATTTGAAAAAATGGTTTAAGTATGATATAGAGAGCAAAAAGCATTGACAATGCTGGGAGAAAAATACCACAACTTCCTGTCTTATCAGTCAGTCATAAAATCTAATTGGCCCAGCTGTACAACATGGCACGAACCATCAGGGTGACATTATCCTGTCCTCACTCATTTCTTTCCTGCTCTATCTCCCAGCTCTGAGGTGGGCAGGTATTTTTAATTCTGAGAGCTCTCGTATGCCAGGTCCCACATGAACGGGCGCTGTCCTCGATCCTGCTCAACATCTGTCACAGCAGCAGCAGCAGATGTTCCACACTCAGCAGCCAGTGACACCTGACAATGCAGCTCATTTTCCAGCAGCAAACAGCATCACCCATCTCCCTGAGTGACCAGAGGAGGAACAGCTGTCTTGGGACTTTCAGAAGAGCTGAAAAGCTGGGATCTTCCCTCATGAGCAGACTTAGCTGCAGCACAGGTTTCTCCAGCCAAGCTCAAATTGATTCAGGACCTGCACCCACCCTGCAGCCACAGGTTCTTTGGGTCCTGTCACTCTGTAATGGCACAGTGGCAATAAACTCAAAAGTGGAGTGATTAGAAGTATATTAGAAAATGATGAGTGGTGTCTGACAGGTGAAGAGGAATTAATTGCCCATCAAAGAACTAGAACAAAACTAGCAAAGAGTTCAGAGCATGGCAGAAAAGGTGGCTCTTCAGAAGGCTGCAGTTCACATCTGGCATTCCTGCCTACAGCTGCTGTCACTGCTCAGAGCTTAATGGGTTCAAGGGGACACACAAATCAATCCTCAGAGAAACCCCATGTGGTTTTTATTAAATATAGGAATGATGTCAGCTCAGCAAATGCTGAAGCTGCAAGTGGTTGGATCCTGAGAGCGATGTTGGAGGAAGTGCTGTACCCACTTTAGCCCTTTCTTAGTGCCTCATCGAGCTGTACCTGGCGTGGGTGAGTCAGACTTGTGGCTTGTAGCCACTACAAGCTCCCTAATGGTCCTTGTTCACAGCCATCCCCTCCCTCGGGTTATGGGCCACAGGTCTGGATGCCAGTGAACACGGCACTGCTGAATCTGTGTGTTTGCACTGGTATAAACCAGAGAAGGATTGCTTAGCTGGTTGGAAGGAACATCTGGAGTCCATCTGGCCATCCCACCATCTTTGGCAGAGTTAAGGTTTGATTGGGTTGCTCATTCAGCTCCTGTTCCTGCATCTCATGCTCCCCCTCTGAATTATTTTTTATTTACGGCTGATCAGAACTTGTTCATTTAGTCACTTGTTTGCTTCTGGTTCTGTGTTTTCACTGTTTGCTTTCCTGAGAACAAGGCTGCTGCTTTCAGGTGCTTCTGGGAGCTTCCAGAAGGTTCTGCAGCCCCCAGGTGGGTGTGATTGACAGTCTGTGGTCCTTGGGTGACTCCTGAGTGGGGCTTGAAGGCAAGGGGCTGCAGGGGCAGGTGCACTCCTGGTGCTGTGGGAGCTGTGCCGGGCAGGTGAGGGGTGCCCAGGGGCCAGGTGGGTGATGGGGATGCCCAGGAAGGTGTGGGAGAGCTCAGCTGGGCTGGTGTGGGAGGCAGGACCTGGGGCAGCCCCCAAAACACCCGAGCTGGGCTTCCTCCCAGGCACAAAGTTTACCTGTAGAAACAAACAGAGATGAAACTTTGGGGAGTTTTCTTTCTCTGGTTTTGACTTTGATCTGCTCCTCACAAGCTGGGCTGGACTGTGCTTCTGCCACAAGGCTGTGTTAAGGATCCAAGTCTGCAGGAACTGAAGGGTCACCCCGAAGGAGCAACACTTAATTCTGGTTGTTGGGTGTTCTTTCACTGTGGAACCTTTGCTCTGTCCTTGAGAGAGACAAAGACATCAGTTTGTTGGGCATTTGGAAGAGAAAACCAAGGGGTGATTTTATTGCTGTCAACAGCTGCTGGATGGGAAGATCCAGAGCAGACAGAGCCAGAGCTTTTTAGGAAATGCAGAGGGGAAAAAGCTGAGCCACAACAGTCAATAAACCCAAGGATTTTCCAGCTGGATATAAGAGTATTTTACCATGTGAGTGGTCAGACCCTGGAACAAGGTGCCACAGGGGTTGGGCAATCTCTGTCTTAGGACAGACTGAGAGCTCAGCTGGGCAGCCTGATCTGCTTAGCCCTGCTCTGCTGCAGGAGCTCCTGAGGTCCCTTCCAACCTGAATTATTCTGTGATTTTATGGATCCTATTGGTAAGCCTATAATACATCTCTTCATTACTACACATGCAGTAGATTTGAATAAAAGTATGAACAGAAATAGGCTATGTGAAATTTGAATATCCTACTTAGCATTTCCCTATTTCTCTCTGCATGTTTTGCCTGCTCATGATTCCCCTTAGTGAAGAGGAAATACTTTCTTGTAAGAATTTCTCAATACTCCTGGCAGGAAAAAATCCCCAACCAAGACCCCCAAACCGACCTTAATTTGAAATTATAAATTTAGTAATATTAGTTTTTCTAATTTTTTTTTTTTTTTTTT